>CM042163.1:5166994-5234494 GCA_023376005.1 Doryteuthis pealeii
CTAAATCGATAAGTTAGTACATAATAACCGATCATTTAAAAAGAAAAATATTACATATGCAGTTTTTAAAGATTTAAAAGTATTTGTTTTGGTCAATTTTGTTCGCCGGACGCCATTTTGGCTGTTTTTCAATGGCTGTTAAATTTAACGTAACATTTGGATTGAAAAAAAAACCAAAAATCAGGAATGATCCGATTTTAATGACAAATTTTTCAGTATTGATTTATCAATTAATGAAATTTTATAATGCATTAGTTATTTATTTCAAAACTTTAATTTAGTATTTTGCTATGAAAAATAATATATAAAATTCATTTTAAAATATTGAAAATCTTTGATGTTAAGTTTAAAATCTTTATTTAGATTCTAAAAATTAAAAATCTACTTAATGCAAACCTTATTTTAGGCCAAAAAGTAATAAGTTTTGAGAGAAAAAACTCGATTGAAAATGTACCCCTTCTTCCTTATTTATTTAAGCAGAAAAAACATCGATGCTATAATTTTTCTTTTATAAAATAATAGCCCATTAAATAATTATCGAATGAGTAAAAAAAGAAATCCCAAAAAATTAATTATTTATTATTTTTTACATTTATTTTTCGATTTTCGGTACTTATTTTCATAGAAAAGCCACCGTAAAAAAATTTTTTGTTCTATTCATAACTTCGGTCTTTTTATCTCTTATTTATACTGTAATAGTATTATCAAAAATGATCAACTTGCAAAACATTTTACGTCCCCAACATAAGGTGGGGTTCAAAAATTAATCGACCTGAAAAAAATGAGAAAGTTTTGAAATTAAAATAAATAATGCATTTATAAAGATCATTCAATGATACCAAAACACTGAAAATTTCATTAAATCGATTAATTCCTGATTTTTGCAAATTATTTTCTGTAGGGGGGCTAAAGTCATTTTGTCAAAACGCATTTTAGGCTCCGTTTCCAGTCCCTTAAAATACATTTAAATTTGCCCAAAAAATACCATGTGGAGATGTCATGATGCACTCAAAACAAACCCTTTTATAACAATTTTAAAGCATTTAAAAAACTTTCTTCTCAGAAATCAATTAAACAAAAAACATTACATACACTATATACAGAAAATTTTACTAACTTGTGATATACTAAATGTTAATATAATTTTAAAAACTTTTATCTAAATCCATTCTTTATTGAAAATTCCATAGATTAAAACAATGGCATAGTGTCCAAAATTTACTGCATCTACATGCAGTGCGATAACAAACCAATTTTGAATGGCAGTCTCTGGTACAGTAACTGCACACAAACATTGATGCTGTGAGCTGTTGTTGGCTTTCTTTGCCGTGGTGCTACTTTCTTTCTGTTTCATTCCTTTTTGTTATAATTAAAGTCGTCGGCGTGGCTAATGTTTGCGTATCACAGATAGCCAAGAGTCTATCCTTTTTCACTAGATACTAAACAATCAGATTGTTATTTAGGCATCTTTGAAGTGGAGCGCCACACCTACCATCAGTCCCTCACTTACCGCACAGATCCCTGTGCTACTCATACGCCTAAGTGGTGGAAAGTCGGTATTGACCAGGATCCTGCAATTCCTTAGTTAAGTGCCTCTACCGGCCCTATAGATATTTGTTATCATTAAGATGAGGAAAATAAACGCTTTTATTGGTATGCATCAAGAAGGCCAACATTTAGAATTTATAAAATTTTAAATTTGGTTGCCATTATGCATTTTGGTTTGTTGGTTTTCTATGGCATGTCAACCCTTGTTGGATTATTTTATGCTTAATACGTTTTGTTCTATTCATTCTTGATGGATACTGAAATTCTTTTGGAACTCAATTTTTTAAACAATTGTTGTTAAACAAATTTCTTCTAAGTAGAAACAAAGGAAGTAAATACCTGGGAATGGATTCATGGAAACTTTGGCGTGTTGGCGGACTACAGAAAAGCATGGAGCTTTAGAAAAGCCTCAGTGCTCCGGCAGCCTACAACAGATGCAGGCAGTTTATTCCATGTCTCCGCAAATCTGGCCTGAAAAATGTTTCCGAAAGTCACGTGAACAGTGCTGTTTTTCTGACTTTGTAGGCATGCCTGCATGTATTGGAGAGATGAGATTCAAAAAGGTGCTCAAGGTTGCTGTTTGTTAAGATGATTAATGACCTTATGAGCATTTAACCAGGTCAGTTGCAGACGCCAAAGTTTCAATGAATCCATTCCAGGGCTATATTATACTAACCTCAATTGAATTTCTTAGAAGAAATTTGTTAACAAAATTGTGTTTAAAAAAAATTGAGTTCAAAAAAGAATTTTTCAGTATCCATCAAGAATGAATAGAACAAAACGTATTAAGCATAAAATTAATCCAACAAGGGTTGACATGCCATAAAAACCAACAAACCAAAATCATAAATGGCAACCCAATTTAAAATTTTATAAATTCTAAATGTTAGGCCTTCTTGAAGTGCATACAATAAAAGCGTTTATTTTCTCATCTTATGATAACAAAATATCTATAGGGCCGGTAGAGCACTTAACTAGGAATTGCAAGGATCCTGGTTTCAATACCGACTTTCACCAACTTAGCGTATGAGTAGCACAGGGTCTGTGCGGTAAAGTGAGGGACTGATGGTAGGTGTGGCGCTCCACTTCAGATGCTAAAAACAATCTGATTGGTTTAGTACTAGTGAAAAAGGATAGACTCCTTTGCTATCTGGCTGATACCAACATTAGGCCACCCCGACGACTTTATTATAACAAAAAGGAATGAACAGAAAGAAAAGTAGCCCACCACGGCAAAGAAGCCAACAACAGCTCCCACAAGCATCAATGTTTTGTGTGCAGTTACTGTACCAGAGACTGCCATTCAAAAATTGGTTTGTTCATCCACTCATGTAGATGCAGATAAAAATTTTGGACACTATGCCATTGTTTTAATCTTATGGATTTTACAAGTAAAGAATGGATTAGATAAAAGTTTTTAAAAATTATATTACATTTAGATAAATATCAACAAGTTAGTAAATTTTCTGTATTATATAGTGTTAATGTTTTTTGTTATTGATTTCTGAGAGAAAGTTTTTAAATGCTTTAAAATTGTTATAAAAGGGTTTGTTTTGAGTGCATCATGAATCTCCACATGGGTATTTTGGGCAAATTTAAAATGTATATTTTAGGGACTGGCAAACGGAGCCTAAATGCGTTTTTGACAAAATGACTTTAGCCCCCCCTACAGAAAATAATTTACCAAAAATCAGGAAATTTATCGGATTTTAATGAAATTTCAGTGTTTATGTATCATTGAATGATCTTATAATGCATTATTTATTTTATTTCAAAACTTTCTCATTTTTTTCAGGTCGCTTAATTTTGACCCCCACCTTATGTTGGGGACGTAAAAATGTTTTGCAAGTTGATCATTTTTGATACTAATTACAGTATAAATAAAGAGATAAAAGACCGAAGTTATGAATAGAAACAAAAAAATTTTTTACGGTTGGCTTTTCTATGAAAATAAGTACCGAAAATCGAAAAATAAAATGTAAAAAATAATAAATAATTAATTTTTGGAGATTTCTTTTACTCATTTCGATAATTATTTAATGGGCTATTATTTTATAAAAGAAAAATTATACATCGATGTTTTTTTCTGCTTAAAAAGGGGGAGGGGGTACATTTCAATCGAGTTTTTCTTCAAAACTTATTACTTTTGGCGCCTAAAATAAGGTTTGCATTAAGTAGATATTTATTTTAGAATCTAAAAAATAGAAGATTTTAAACTTAACATCAGGATTTTCATATTTTAAATGAATTTTATATATTAATTTTTTCATAGCAAAATACTAAATTAAAGTTTTGAAATAAAATAACTAATGCATTATAAAATTCATTAATTGATAAATCAATACTGAAAATTTCATTAAAATCGGATCATTACCTGATTTTTGGTAAATTTTTTTTTCATCCCAAATGTTACGTTAAAATTTTAAACAAGCCATGAAAAACAGCCAAAATGGCGTCGGCGAACAAAATTGACCAAAAACAAATACTTTTAAATCTTTTTTAAAAAAACTGCATATGTAATAATTTTTCTTTTTTAATGATGGTTATTATGGTACTACTTATCGATTTAGACAAAGTTTAACCTTAAATAATAGATTTAATTATTCTTAATTCGCTTTTAAAACTCGTAGTATCCGATTTTTTTTTGCCTATGCCTAATGTATTAAAATTAAAAATAAATTACATATGTAATTTTTTTAAATTTTTTTTTTTTACTGATGCTCATTTGTTACTACTTTTCGTCTAAAACAAAAAATTTGACCTTAAATAATTGATTAAATTAATTTTAATTCGTTTTTTTTTTTAATAAAAACGAGCACACAAATTGGTAGTAACTAGATAAAACTGCTTTAAAATGTGTCTTCCTCTTTGGCAGATTACAGTGATTAAAAGTCTCAGGATTAACATTTTATCTTTAGATGTTGTAATTCAATATTTCATTTCTGTTCATCACATTAATTTTTCACCTTCCAGTTTGCATAAGATCTTTTACTTTCTCTAACAAAAAGGCAAAGTTAATTAAGTGACAAAAGTAAACTGATTTCAAATTATCTTTTCTTGTCAGTGATTATTTTACTTATAAAGTCCAGGATGTTCTGAATTGAATTCTCTCAACAAAACAATTATTTCCTTAATCAGGAGATTTCAGGCAGGGAGGGAAATCTGAAAAATAAAAAATGTTTTTATTTTCTCTTTTCATTGAAACTATTTGAGCAAAAGCTAAGTTTAAAAAATAGGAAGGGAAGTAACTCTTCCCAGAATTAAGTCCCTTACAATGAGGAAACATTTTATCTTAACATCAGGCATTTCTCCTCAAATTATTTTTTTTTTTAAAATCAATGTCATGTTTTTATTAATATTATATGTTTATATCAATATCTATACTTACCTGTATAAATAATGCAATCATATCCATTTTAGTTTACCACCCGAGTATAAAAAGGTAAACAAAATGAAATAAAAAAACGTAAGAAAAAAGCCTGAATCCAACTTTTTAAGGCACAAGTTAGCAGATTTACTGGTAGATCTATAGTGTGAACCAACAATTCCTTCCTCAATATTCTCATCTAGTCGAGAGGGGAAGCAGAATTGATCAAAGTATTCTTTATAATAATGAAATTTTATTGTGTACAGTGCTCAGGTGCACCACAACTCATCAAAGTCTCATGTCAAGAACATGAACAGTTTACAGTAGTAATATGCATGTATGTGTGAGCGTATGTATGTGGAGAGTGGCATCAGGTATAGTGTCGGTGGACACAGGAATCATGGAAGCTTTGAAAGATTTAGAAGACTTATATTTTTGGTCATCAGAAGTTCTAAAATACCTAATTTTCCTTCTAGCCTGCCATTCTGAATAAACCTTTAAAAGAGAATTATTCCATTTCACAGTATGTGTCCTAGCAGTGGGATTCCCTGAATTTGGATTAATTTAAAAACACCTAATTTTTCTCCAAGCCAGCCATTCTAAATCCACTTGTTTAATACTCGGGTGGTAAACTAAAATGAGTATGATTGCATTAGTAATATAGGTAATGTAGGCTGCATCTTTCAAAACTTCCATGCTTCCTGTAATTCGACAACATTATACCTGATATCCCCCTCTATATACATGCGCACACATACATGTATATTATTACTGTACCTTATTCATGTTTCTGACATTAATACATTATTCTACGTACTATATGTGAGCCTTTGATTTGTGTTACACCTGAGCACTGTACCCAATAAATTTCATTATTATCATTATTTCATATCTCTACCTTTCTCATTCACTCTTATGTATTCAATAATAAAAAATTTTTAATTTCCCCACCAGAAAAAGTTGAGTAAACAAAAATCTTTAGCGGACATTTTACTCAAGTGATCTATCGACTGACATAAAAAAAACTATCTTTTGTTTTTCAAATTCTGAAGTATCTATATATGAATACTCATGTTCCTTAATTGTACGAGTGTTATCATCTTGCAACCCCCTCTGGTTAAAAATGAGACCATCTAAATCATCCAAGATGAAATGCAAAAATGTAAATCCTTAAAGATGAGAAATGGAAAACATGAAAGACTAAAGAATGCAACAGTCAAAATGGGATAAACACAACAAAGACAAAAAGATGCTCTTCACAAAATTCTGTCTACTGGGGAGGATACTGAACTGCATCTGATGGTGAGGTTGCACTTCTGACCTTTAGAGAGTCTGGATTAACCAAGATCAACAACACGTGACTTTCGGAAACATTTTTTCACGCTCAGAGTTGCAGAGACATGGAATAAACTGCCTGCGTCTGTTGTAGGCTGCCGACACTATACCTGATGCCACTCTCCACATACATATGCACACACATACATGCATATTACTACTGTAAACTGTTCATGTTCCTGACACTAATACATTATTCTGTGTACTTGATATGAGACTTTGATGAGTTGTTGTGCACCTGAGCATTGTACACATACATGTATATTATTACTGTATGCTATTCATGTTCCTGACACTAATACATTATTCTAGTACTAGACATGAGACTTTGATGAGTTGTGGTGCACCTGAGCACTGTACACATACATGTATATTTATTACTGTATGCTATTCATGTTCCTAACACTAATACATATTCTGTGTACTAAACATGAGACTTTGATGAGTTGTGGTGCACCTGAGCACTGTACACATACATGTATACTATACTGTATGCTATTCATGTTCCTAACACTAATACATTATGACATGAGACTTTGATGAGTTCTGGTGCACCTAAGCACTGTACACTACAGACACTAATACATTATTCTATGTACTAGACATGAGACTTTGATGACTGACTGACACATACATGTATATTATTACTGTATGCTATTCATGTTCCTAACACTAATACATTATTCTGTGTACTAAACATGAGACTTTGATGATGCACCTGAGCACTGTAACATACATGTATACTATTACTGTATGCTATTCATGTTCCTAACACTAATACATTATTCTGTGTCCTGACATGAGACTTTGATGAGTTCTTGCACCTAAGCACTGTACACATACATGACTGTATGCTATTCATGTTTACACTAATACATTATTCTGTGTTGAGACTTTGATGAGTTGTGCACCTGAGCACTGTACACATACATGTATATTATTACTGTATGCTATTCATGTTCCTAACACTAATACATTATTCTGTGTACTTGACATGAGACTTTGATGAGTTCTGGTGCACCTAAGCACTGTACACATACATGTATATTATTACTGTATGCTATTCATGTTCCTGACACTAATACATTATTCTGCACCTGAGCACTGTACACAATAAATTTCATCATCATCATCAAAAAAAAAAAAAAAAAAAAAAAAAATGTAATTTACTCTGGATTAGTTGGACACATAGTGCATTAGATATAAAGGTTAAGTTAATAAAGTTAATGATTCATCCAGCACTAGGCAAGGGGTTAACCACAGCTATATTGTTAAAAAAAATAAAATGTGCTGAAGTTAAAATAGGTTCTATCACCTCGGATTGTTAGATAAGTAGCCCCATTATCACCATGTCCTGGGTATGATGTTAAACTGCATATTATGGTGAAGTTCTAATTTTGGAGCCCTTGCAAGTGTGGGTGGAGTACCCCTTTATTGCCATTACTCACAGGTCCACTTTGACCCTGAGTGGTAGTACCTGTTAGTGTCCCATCTACAGGTTTAAGAAAAATTGACTTTTAAAAAAGTGTTGAATACCCATCAAGAATGAACAAAACAAAACTTATTTGGTATAAAATAACCCAATAAGGGTTGACATGCCGTAAAATCCAACCAACCAAACATTATCACCATTGACAAGACTTTATTTTTGCCATAATCCAATCACTTACATTTCTATATTTTGTCTTTTAGATAATTTCAATAAATAAATAAAAAATAAAGCAATAAACTATTTGATTAACAATCAAGACATAAATGATTTGCTAATCACTTGTAAAATCTAAAAATTATCTTTATATTAATACTCATATTCCTTAATTGCAACACCCTCTGGTTAAAAATGAGACTGTCCAAATCATTCATGATAAAATGCAAAAATATTTTTAAAATTTATTTCTTATGAGTGTTGTCATCTCAGTTAGATAATGGCCCATTCCGTTTTTATTTCAAAGAAAGAAATGGGAGAAAAAAAGACATGCTACACAAAAAAAAATATATATGAAGAAAAGAAAGAACATAATGAAAAGATGAAAAGAAGGAAAGAAAGAAAGAAAGAGTGAGATAGAGTTAAATCATGATTACTTTTTATATATTGAACTATTTAGTAATAGCTCTTAAGTAAACATATGAAATGTTGTGTGATATATCTAGTAATAGCTCTTAAGTAAAGATATCAAATGTTGTAATAATTAAATCATCATACTGTGATATATCCACAGGTCCTGCTAGAGAAGTGTTTAGTAATAGCTCTTAAGTAAACATATCAAATGTTGTAATAATTAAATCATCATACTGTGATATATCCACAGGTCCTGCTAATATAAACATATTTCAAATGTGCATTTGATATTACTTCTTACTAATTTCTCTGATTATTTTACTAATTTACATTTAGTTTTTTACTATTAAAAAACAATCAGTAAATTAGGTTTATTAATTATTGTGAATTTTTTTATATTTGACGCTAATTTGAATTTTACCTTAAAAAAAACAAACCCTGACTTGCGTATTTTAATGAAATGGTTTTGTTTATTGGGTTCATTTCATTTAAGATTTTTTCTTAAAAGAACCACAGGTCCTGCTAGTATAATAATATTTGTTATCTTATATTAATCCAATCACTAATAATTAAATTATCATACTGTGAGTAATGATTTACCTATTTTAATGAAGTGTTTTTGTTTTGATTTCATTTAAGAGTTTTTCTTAAAAGAACTACAGGTCCTGCTAGTATAATAATATTTGTTATCTTATATTAATCCAATCATTTACAACTTTTATTTACAGATCAGATATTGATTAACTAAAATCATGTCTTTAATAGATTTATATATTTAATTAAGATTTCAACACTTACAGATACTCCACTGATCCTAAGCAAATATGCTGAATAAGCAACACTTTGATTCTAGACAATATGCACAGATACTACACTCTGATCCTAAGCAAAAGTTAAATGAACAAAGAAAGAAAAAAAAATGGAATGTCACAATTCATTATAATGGATAAATGGATAATATTTATCTAAAGTTAACAAAATCACTCAAAAAATTGGTTTCATAATGAAATATTGATTTTCTATAATCGTGTTTTTCAGACTGCTTGATTTTTGAGAGAGAGAGAGGGGGAGAGGCATAGATAGATAGATAGATAGATAGATAGATAGATAGATAGATAGAGCATTGTTAATCAAACTTAAGCAGATTCTAAATTTTGTAGTTCTTGCTGTAAACTTGAATTCAGCAATAAAAAAAATGTTCCAATTTAGAGTATAATAATATTCAGAATGAATATAAATTATAAAATGAAAAAATACAATAGTCAACCAGAATATCTACATAAAATATTCAAAACTCAAAATATTCTTCTGTTTGGTCAGCTAATCTGAAATCTCTAAAATGGCACCCAAAAATAAAAGCTATCAAATGATTTGTGCTTATCAATAAATACACAAGTAGAAAGAGAAGAAGAAATGATAGAACCACACAGAAATCTACACATTCCACACATCTATATGCATAGACAACACACACACATACACACACATAAAACAGTAAGTGATTTCATCTGGCAGCAAGGGTAAAAGGAGGAGGAGGAAGAGGGGAGGAAGGGGAGGAGAAGATTAATGTGTGCGTGTGTGTGTGTGAGAGGCTTCCAATTCTGTAAGGTAGTCAGACTGGCAATGTGTGACTCACTCGCTAGATAAGTTGCCACTTGATACACACAGCCTGTTCACCCTCTTACCAATTCAGCATTGCTGCTGTTCTATGGCTGACTGGTAGATCTTCTCAAAAAACCAACTCTTCCTGCCACTCCTGCCACTGCAAATAGATTACAGCAGGCAGACATTCAGACTGCTAGATAGACGAGCTTTTTCTCAGCAGAAATGGAAGCTCAGAGAATCTATCATCATTTTGAATTTACAAAACAATAATCATTTGCTATGAATCCAAAATAATAGAGATTCTTCATTGTCTCTTTCTTTCTCTTTTTTTTTTAATAAATTCTTTGGAAATAAATTTTTTTTTAAAAAATCTATTATCTTGAAACTGCTATCTTTATAAAGTTTATCAAACAAGAAAAATGGTTGGCAAAGTTCATTTCAATCATTTAAAAAAAAATAAAAATAAAAATTTCCTATTTTTCATTTAATTTCTTTATTAAACTAAAACTAAAAATATTTTTTAGATTTTAATATTATATGTTGGAAACGTTGCGGGACACAAAAGAAATCCTTCTACTAATTCGAATGAGTTCCATTTTAAGAAATCTCAAATATTTTTCATTGTTACAATCATTTTTATTTTCAAATAATCATATTCACCAGATTTAAAGTTAAATTGCAAAAAATAATCAAGGAAACTTCAAACTCAATTCTTATAGTTATTTACTAAGATTAGCTTAGATGTGGCACAAAGCCAGAAGTATGAGGCACCCAGTGAGAATCAAACTCACAAAAATGGTTTGCTAATCTAGATTGCTAACTCACTTCTTATATCCCCCATATTAATCATATCACCCAAAAAACAAAAACAAAAAAATGCTATCTTTAACTTATTTCAATTTTAGGCAAGTTAACAAAAAAGATAAACCCATCAGCAACATTTTTAGCAATTATCCTTTTTTTAAAGAAATTATCAACATTTATAGCAAACTACCTTAAAAAAAAAAATTTAAAAAAATCAACATTTATAGCAACTATCTTTTTTTAATAGAAATTATCAACATGAATAAATAAAGTTTATCTGGTTTAATGAAGAAAGATTTCTTAATTTGTCCTTGTTTGAAAATAAGACCAATTAATTTTGTCAGACTAAAATGAATAAAGCAGATTCTTTCTCATTCATTTTCTCTAAATAAATTGATGTGAATTTCATGTTGATAATTAAAACAAAAGAAAGAATAAATGATATGGTGTGAAATTATTATTTTTTTTTTTAAAGAGAATTTTTCAAAAATCTCACTGACATCATTTTTTTTTTTAAAGATAAAAATGTTAATTTTCCATGTCAAGTGCCCCCCTCCCCCAATTCACAGAGAATGATGATTGATGCAAGTAAAAGAAAATTAGAATGAAATGATCAATTAAAATCCCATTTCTAATAAACCAATTAATCTCACAACACTGAACAACATTCTCAGATAAATTGACATTTTTCAATTAAATATTTCTCTAAAAATTAAATAAAAATCTATAATATTTGTCTGAATTTTTTAGATGAGGGTTGATAATTTGTATTATTTAGATTTTTCAGACTGTTGTCCTTATCGTTATTGTTATATACATGGCATTCAGAATAATGAAAACAATTTACTCTAATAGATTAAATAAAGGGTTCGGTTTGAAATTCCTAAAAGGTTCCCAAGTTCAACAAGAAACAATTAAAGAATGATGGAGGGCACATTCATTAAAACATTCTGTATCTAACAAATAAAAATGAAGACAACAGTCCAAAAATTCTAAACAATACAAAAAAATCTATACATTTATGATTTTTAGAAAATATATTAAAATATCCTTAAGAGTTTCATAGTTATTTCTTGTTTTACTTCTAAACTAATCACAACTTTTCTGTTTATTAATTTTGAAGTTATTTTAAGAATAAGAAAAAAACAAAAAAAAAAAAACAACCTTATTCGCACTGAAAAAGTTTGAAAACATTTGATTGCATTTTTGTTGGAGATTATCTAAATCTGATTGATCCTTAATCTCACATGATTTTTGGAAACATTTTTTCAGTTGCCAAGGCATGAAATAAGCCGCCTGCGTGCGTTGTGGGCTGCCGAAACTCTGCATCTTTCAAAGTCTCCATGCTTCCTGTAGTTCGCCAACACTAATACATTATTCTATGTACTTGACATGAGACTTTGATGAGTTGTGGTGCACCTGAGCACTGTACACATACATGTATATTATTACTGTATGCTATTCATGTTTCTGACACTAATACATTATTCTATGTACTTGACATGAGACTTTGATGAGTTGTGGTGCACCTGAGCACTGTACACATACATGTATATTATTACTGTATGCTATTCATGTTCCTGATACTAATACATTATTCTATGTACTAGACATGAGACTTTGATGAATTGTGGTGCACCTGAGCACTGTACACATACATGTATATTATTACTGTATGCTATTCATGTTCCTTATACTAATACATTATTCTATGTACTAGACATGAGACTTTGATGAGTTGTGGTGCACCTGAGCACTGTACACAATGAATTTCATTGTTATTATTATCAATGATTTCAATGTTAATATTTTTGTCAATAAAAAGACAATCACAAAGTTTAACAATTCAAATTATAAAGCAAAAACTGTTCTATAATGCAATGACTTATTTCTATATTTATTTCCATCTAAAATCCAATTTCTAATATTTTGTCCATAGGAAGGAATAGGTTAATAATTTTGATGAAATTCAAACCAATTACAAATCTGGGATCAACAATATATATATATATATATATATATATATATATAAATGGTATAATGTATAGTAAGCTAGGCTAGTAAGCCATTATTAGTGAGTTTGATTCTCACTGAGTGCCCTATACTTCTGACTTTATGCTAAACAAAGTTTTAGTAAATGGCAACTGTATAGATATGTACAGACATCTTTCAGTATTTCACTATCATTTCTTGATTATTTACTAATTTTGAAGTTATTCTAGGAAAAAGAAAACTTATTGACTTATACAGGAAGGAATCGGTTAATAATTTTGATAAAATTCAAACCAATTACAAAACAGAGATGAACTGGATAGGTATACACCAACATTTTTTTCCTAGCAAAAACTGATCTATAATGTAATGAGTTTCATTCTACATTTATCTACTACTAAAATCCAGTCTTTAATGATGCACTTGCTTTTAAGTTTATTACTGTTCATCAGCAGAAATGATTAAATAAAAATCATGCTGAAGAGAAAATTGAGGAAAATAAATAAATAAAAACTTTAAGTAAAACCTTGATAAAATTGAGGAAAAAAAAACTTTAAGTAAAACTTTGATAGATAATCAGAAAGATAAAAGTGTAAAAACCACAGTCAGATATAAAAGAAATTAAAATAACTAAAAGTTTCTGCATACAGAAAAGTAAAAATCTAAAACCTTATGTCGTTGATAATCAAATCTATAAAATGACATTTGTCTATAAACTCACAACAATTGAAATAAGAAAACTAAATATAAAATTGAAAGCAAACTTAGAATTACCAAACATTTCAAAGTGAATTCTTGTCATTAAATAATAATTCTTTTTTTTTTTCCTCTCTTGATAAAAGTTTTGATTTCATAAATTAGCAATTAATTCTTCGATTTAATAATTTGTGATAAAAACCAATGAATATTTTTTAAGTAGAAAAACTTTTTTTTAGATCTTCATGAAACTTTTATAGATTTAATTCTCTCCCTTCCATTGTTTGTCAGGATTCAGAAATTCTCTTAGTAATGGTGAAGTTTTAAAATCTACAATACAAAAATTCCAAGTAGATTTTAGAAACCAATATTTTTTGTTGATAGACTTTTTACTTAAAAAAATAAGATGTAATAATTGTCATATCTTTTTAAAAAGGCACTTATAGAATTTCTCCACTTCAAAATTTGCTTATTAAGCAATAAATTGTAAAAAAATCAATAGTAGATTTTTTCATTCACATTTAAGAAAATAAATAAAAGAACTTTAAAATATTGAGTTAATCTAAGGAAAATGAATAGTGTACTTTTATTATGATAAAACAGAGCTTAGGTTTTCTTTCTAAAAAAAAAGAAAAGAAAAATTGATTGGACAATTCTAATAAAAAAAAAAAGAAAACAATTTTTAATAACTTCTAAGGACATCGAAATTTGATTAACAGATCAAATCAGTTAATAGGATTATATAAATAAATACTAAAATAATAACAAAATCAGACACTTTCTTGTTTGTCAGTTAAATAAAATGATGTTATTCAGAATCACTTATCCTTTAAGTATTTGCTAGAAATAAATTATATTTTTAATTGGCCTTAAATCAATCTGGCACAAGGCCATGTAAGAAGAGATTTCAATAAGGATGATTTATCATCAAATACAACAAATTTAGATTATTTGGACAATTGTCCTCATCTTTATTATAAGGTTCCCTAGTCCAACAAGGAATACCCGAAGAAGGCCAGAGGGTACATCAGCCAAAACGTTGTGTACATAACAATAAAGAGGAGGACAATAGTCTGAATAATACAAATTATCAAGACTCATCTAAAAAAATTCAGATAAATTTATTGTTGTCTACAAAAAGTATTTTGCATAAATTGACACTTGGTTTTTTTTTTTTAGGGGGGGGGGTTGTAAAAAGCATATCCTGTATTTGGCAACCTATAAAAATGTAGAATTTTACAAAGGTATTAAAATAATTTTTAAAAAAAGAAGCCAAAAACAACATTTTTATAGTGTGAATCTCTCTCTCACAAATACACATCTGAATCTAGATACAAAATATATATTGTATCTACCAATTCTTATAAACCAGAAAAGGTAACTGAAAAAATGTTGAATCATACTTAATAACCAAAATGGTGTTTGGGTATAAAATGGGGGATTCATTTTGTACTATGATAGAATTATAAACTAATCCCTTATTTTTTTTTTTAGGTCTTAGTAGATTCTCTACATAGACAAGAAAAGATTCAAATACATTTGCTGACAAACACATTTGACAAGCTGCATTTTTTTGCAAGTTGTACAAATCAAATTCTTGAGGTTCAACCTCTTTTCTGTAAAAATACATTTTTTAAAAATAATTATGAATGTAAAAAAACATTTTGCATAATAACTGAAATACTTCCTTTATGTTATCAATGAAAAATTCTTAATCACTTCAATTTGCTTCAGAAATGTTTTCAAATTGTATGAAAGTTTTTTTATTTTTTTATTCTCTTAATGATGATTTCTATCATTCGGGTCTATTGGCTTTAATTCTGAAACATTTTATCAAAGAGAGAAAGTAAATTTTTAATACCAATAAAATCATGACTACTACGTACAATGGTATTTAATGAATTTGATTTCTAAAAATCTTTTCATA
This sequence comes from Doryteuthis pealeii, assembly GCA_023376005.1. Taxonomy (NCBI): domain Eukaryota; kingdom Metazoa; phylum Mollusca; class Cephalopoda; order Myopsida; family Loliginidae; genus Doryteuthis; species Doryteuthis pealeii. Next base: position 5,182,328 of record CM042163.1, read on the forward strand.
ATCCAAATTACATTTACAGTAAAAGAATAGAAACAAATGCTCAATATTTTATCTCTTTCCACAAAGAAACTTAAAGTATGCATTCTATGAAATACAATCTGAAGTAGCCATCTACATGGGGATAAAAGTTAACACTATGATCTTAAAAATTTGGAAAAATTAACTCTAAAATGAATTTTGCTCTTGAACAATGCTGATTTATTGAAAATAAATTTAAATATGCCGCAATGTGTCTACAATTTTTCAGAATTCTAGTTTCACATAACTTGGACAATACAAAAAACATTTATCACATCATTTATATATAAAGGGCACTTGGTATGTATATATATACATCTATGTCTTGATTAAACTATGAAAATAAAACAATTAACAAGTATATATATATATATATATATATATATATATATATATATATTAAGTATCACCAGTTCTTACTTTTTGCACAAAAAATTAATATATATATATATATATATATATATATATATATATATATATATTGAACATTTGCTTTTTGGAGCATTGTTAAGTAAAAAATATTATTGCTTATATTTTTTTGAAGGCAATTACCAGGCGTACATCGTATAAAATTCGATAATTATTGAAAATAATCATGACAAGTAAACTCGGCAAGATTATTTTCAATAATTATCGAATTTTATACGATATACGCCTGGTAATTGCCTTTAAAAAAATATAAACAATAATATACTTTATTCATATTTATATATATATATATATATATATATATATATATATATATATATATATTTTATTACACACACACATCATAAACTTAGTTACTTACCACCTCCAGAAGATTTTATTTTTACAATAACTTTTCCTGAAACAAACTTTATAAAGGGCCCTTGAAAATATCACTATTTTTATGGTTAATGATATTTTTTAAAAATCCTCTAATCTTATAAAATCAAATCTCAACTGTTTTCAGCTTCTTTCATTATTTAAAAAAACAAAACAAATGAAAATGAAATGAAAGTTTCCCTAGAAATTCTATTAATAAGCCTTATCTCTGATTCCAACTGAACAAAGAAGATACATAACACTAATATTTCTTTTAATTAAACAATCTATACAGTGTCCCCAAGATTGAACCTGCAGCACAGTGATAACTGTCACTTAGAACATGATCTCCATGTTTCTAACACATGTGGGCATGCCTACAAAGTCAGAAAACAGCATTGCTCACATGACTTTCGGAAACATTTTTTCACACTCAGAATTGCTGAGGCATGGAATAAGCTGCCCGCATCCGTTGTAGGCTGCCGAAACAATGCATCTTTCAAAGCCTCCATGCTTCCTGTAGTCCGCCAAAACTGTGCCTGATGCCCCTCTCCACACACATACGTGCATATTATTGCTGTAAACTGTTCATGTTCCTGACACTAATACATTATTCTGTGTATTTGACATGAGACTTTGATGAGTTGTGGTGCACCTGAGTACTGTACACAATAAATTTCATTCATTATTAAAGCGTCTCATTAGCAAAGAAAATCCCAGTTACATACAATACTTTAAAGGGAAGCAACTCACATTGAACATTGGAATACGTTGAAAGGAACCGTTTTGATTTACCATTGAGTTATAGAGAAAATAACACCATTTCATAAAGGGTTGGTTTTTTTTTTTTTTCAAATTGTTCAGTGAATGTGTTATCTTAAATTGTACATTTGTTTAAGAAATCTTTTTTAAATGTACAAAAATTGCAGCCACAAATTCCTATATACAATTATTTGGAGAAATAAATATAACCAACTACATTTCTTAATCATAGCTAAAGTTTTTTTTTCTACTTCTTTCACATAGCTTTTAGAGTTGTTGAGGCATGAAATAAACTGTCTGCATCCATAGTTGACTGTTGAAACACTGCATTTTTCAAAACCTCCATGCTTCCTGTAATTCAACACTATACCTGATACCCACTTCATACACACACACACACACACACACACATATATATATATATATATATATATATATTATTACTGTATGCTATTCATTTTCCTGACATTAGTACATTATTCTATGTACTATACATGAGTCTTTGATGAGTTGTGGTGCACCTAAGCACTGTACACCATAAATTTAGTTATGATATATCAACAGGTTTATAAAGGAAAAAAAAAAAACTTAATTGAAAATTGTGAATGAAATAAACCTTTTAATTGTCAAATCAGTCAAAGAGAAAAGGAAAATATTTAACAAATTATTCAATGAAGGACATAAAAAAAAAAAGGTAAGATACAAACATTTACTAATCCAATTTGTTTATTGCTAAGGGAGGCGCTCATTGTATAATGGTTATTGTCATAGGGAATGGATATGGTGACACAAGTTCAAATCCTGGTGGAGGCTTGTATTTCCCATAGCACTAATACCCTTGGGAAAGGTATGAATCCAACTATTCCCCCTGCAGCTATGGATAAGTAGGAGGGCAGAACAGGCTCTTTAACCCTCAAATGGCAACTAGTCTAGAAGGAAAACTCTGAATTCAAACCTCTGCTTAAAATTTGACTGTGTCACATCCTGCCTATACCAGAGGAGTTGGCGTGTGTGTGTGTGTGTGTATGTATATATATATATATATATATAATATATATATATATATGAATAAATAAAACAAGTTAGAACCTCAAAAATTCATATTGCCATTTTAGGAAATATTTTACTGTTTGATTACATTTATGGAAAAATTTGTGCCCATAGAAAATGATTGATGGAATATATACAAAGGTCATTCAAAACATTATAAGCCTAACCTAGAAAGTTTTTCACTTTTTCAATACTTTTTCAATGTCTTCAGAATATATTAACAAAAACCTATCACCTTGTCAACAGAAGTTGCTCGTTCAAACTTTTGGGGGGATGGGTGGGTGAAGAACCCAAATGTTTCAACAGTTTGCTTTGAATTAGGTTCAAGTTGGTAAACCAAAGTTTTATTATGAGTTACCAATCAGCAGTGAAAATTCTATTACTCGTCAAAGTGAATCAAAAAAGTCGCTTTAATGTCAACCCTTTTCAGCTTGTGCTCTAGCATCAGTATTTTGGGGGATCCACCTTAAAGACGGCTTGTTATCCTCTACAACTAATAATACCTAACTAACTAATACTTAACTAACTATACAAGTTAATAACTTATCTATTGGCTGGATAGCAACAAAATAAAAATGGAGAATAGCATCAACTTGTTCATCCGTGGTTGAAGTTTTTAGCTGACCTGACCAAGGGTCATCTTTTATGTTGTCCCTATCCTGCTTGAATTCCACAACTTAATTCGTGAGTTACATAGGAAAGAGAGTCCTCACAAATTCCCCTTGGGTGTCATACCTTCCTTTTGCATTTACTGACGGCTCTGGGCCTTGTTTTGTCCACTTTTAGATTTGTTACCTTTCACCTTTGTGTATGGGCCCCTCACTTTCACAGACAATTAAGACAGAAAGAAGTGGTAGTGTGTTGCTACAACAAAAATGTTCAGATACGGCTCTTCTTTCTGGGTAAGGCTTAGAACTTTTCAAATGACCCTTGTATATGTAATAGAAATAATGAAATCTATTGCATATAGTGCTCAGGTGCAACACAAATCAAAAGGTTCACTTATAGTACATAAAATAATGTACTAATGTCAGGAATATGAATAGCATACAGTAATAATATACATATATAAATGTGCATGGGGGTGGAGGGATATAAATAAATAAGTAAAGTTGGCAGAGTGGCCTATTGTCAATATTGGCCAGACAGCTAAGGCATCTATCCCCTTTTCGCTAGTGCTAGACCAGAGGGAGTATTTTTGCTGAGGTGGAGAGCCACACCTACCTTCAGTTTCCCACTTTACCGCATAGGTCAGATTATACAATCTGTGCTACTCATATGCTGAGTTGGCGGGGACCGGTATCGAACTCTGAACCTTGCGATTACTCTACCAACTGGGCTAAACCGGCCCCTAAGTGTTGTCAATTTATAAGAAGCATGGAGGTTTAGAAAGATGCAGTGTTTCAGCAGCCAACAACGGATGCAGGAAGTTTATTCCATGCCTCAGCAACTCTGAGCGTGAAAAAATGTTTCTGAACGTCATGTGTAAGAGATAAGCTTAAGAGTTGACTTGAAAAGCTATTCAAATTACTGGCTAACAAACAAACCTTCATTTAAAATGTATATGTATATATTAGCTATGGACTTTAAAGGACGAGTGATCATTTATTTTATTAATGATCGGATATAGAAAATAGTTACCAATAAGCTTAATCTTGCAGATCATTACACAAAATAACATTTTTAGTATTTTTTGTTTCTGGAAAGTTATTTCCCCAATTGCCAATGCTTAATGTAAATGGAAAAGTTATATTTTTCTCTTCAAATTTTGCATTTGTAACATAGGTGATGAAATTTGCAAATTTACCCATTTTCCAAAATATTACAGGTAGATTTGGTGCTGAGTAACAGATTTTTTATTTTAAATAGCTTTCTAATATATATATATACACACCCACACCACTTTATTTCTAGCCGCCTATATGAATACATACTTATCTAAATCTATCAAGAGATGGTATCAAGAAGTCGCAAGCATTCTCCAAATGCATTCTGCTATACGTGGCCAATTTATCAAGATCTAAATTTTAAAAAGTACTCTTATGACAGCATTTACTAAAATGTGTGAACATGCCAAAGTATATTTGGTGTGGGAGTGTGTGTGGGGGAGCATGGCGTAGTGGCTAATGTGCTGAACTGTGACATTATAGTAAGCAAGTTCAAACTCCAGTTGCACTATTACATTTACTTTCAGACTAATACCTTTAAGAAAGGTATAACCCCCCCCCCCCCAGCAATGGGTTAAATAGTACCACAACTGTTCTACAAGAATGGGGGTTATTTAATAACAAAGCCAAAAGGTTGAGATGGTTTTTAACAACAAAATCAAACCAATCCACATTTCAAGATGGCTGTCAAGAATCAAGACAAACTCTAAGCACCTCATTTTAACAGCACTGAAAAAAAAAAAAAATCTCTAGAAGGCAATGTTTACCTGATTGAATAGTAAAATTTTATACTAATTTTTTAATTTCTAATAGTATAGAAAAAAAAAAAAAAAATCAAATTTTTCATGAATCTCTTGCACGTTAATTTCAAATGAAATAAAATTATTTGTTGATAATAGTAAGGAGGAATAGAGCCATCATCGATTTGCCCCCACCCCCTGCTTTGTGTATCCACTTCACTTCAGAAGAGTAAGACATTGAAGATCCAAATTATAATTTCAGGGGTTTAGTTGGGGGCGGAGAAAACCCCAGACTACCTCCACCCTCAACCAAAAAGATTTCAGAGACTTGATCCTGATATTTTGGTCTAACAAATTTGAATGCCAAGCTTTTGACATCTCGGCTAAAAAGGTGGGAAATTTGTTAATTGAATGTGTGCAAGTTGCAAAACAGAAGAAGCATCAGCAACAAATTTCAAGATGGGTTTTACTTCTTTAGATCTGGTCTGTGTGGGAGGCAATTCTAATTGTCTGTAGAATATTTGGTCACAACATTGTGGAAGAGAAAGACATTAACTAATGTTGTTTAATGTTTAACAGATAATTAATCTCTTTTACTAGTCAATGTATTAGGGATTTTTTTTAAATTCATAAATTGGATTTATGAACTTTTAAGATTTGATCAAGTCTGTACTAATCCATCAATTAAGATGTTTTTAAAATTGGAAATGATTTAGGAAAAACCTAAACTGATCTTAGATTTAGTTACATCTTAGATAAATCAAGTAATAAATAATTACATATTTCCAAAATCTGATATACAGAATATTTTTAATTAAAAAAATATATAAAACTTCTTAATTACTGATTAAATTTGAGGTAAAAGTTGTATAAAATGAGTTATTTCCCTTTAATCTCCATCATTTAGTCTAACATTAGATCAAACAATATAAAAACAAAAAAGCTATTCAAGTAACAAAAATTGAAAAGAGCTTGTAAGCCATATTGCTCTATGGTAGACGTCCATTGTCTACAGAAATATTTTTAACAATCGAAATTACCTTGGCGAAAAAAAAAAAAAATCTCAATATACATATATTATAAGAGAATGAATTTTGGCTTCAAAATAGTTTTTATAGTTCAACATCAATAGCTAGAATATCAATTTTCAGATATAAAGAGACAAAATATTTATTATTACTACAGTATTTGTCATATGCAGACTATGTCTTCCTCTTTTTTTTTTTTTTGAGTAAGGGTTGCATAACAGATGATTGAAAAGGTTGCCATCCCTACATACAAGTTGCTTATAGCTACTCCCTTAACAGAAACACACTTTCTACTCACCTCCCAATAAAATATGCCATGACCGAATAGACAACTTGTGACAAAGATACATTAGCCATTTAATTTAGGTGTGGAAGGGCAGATAAATCATCCATGCTATTCAATGAAAAATAAGGCCAAGCAGGCCATTTTTTACATACACACACACATTATATATATATATATTAGGGGTGCATTTTATTGTTACATCCTCCCCAAATACAACAGTTAGTGTAAAGCAACAGAAATGACAAGAAGAAGAAGTTTTCAAAAGAAAAAAAAAAAGCTCATGTTTTTTTTTTAGAAAATTAAAGATAATAGATTTAATAAAGAAAATTTGCAATTTTTTATTATTTAAAGACTGCAAAATGTTCCCCATGTGTTCTATTAATATACAAAGTATTATGAGGATAAAATAAAAATTTTCAAAGTTTTAAAAAACTTTTGGATGGTATTAAGCAGCAATAAACAACAAATGACTTAGATAAAAATGAATTAAACATTTCCTTATTAAAATATATTGATGACTTTTTATAAATGATTCTCTTTAGAAAATGTAGTAATGCTTTTGATCTGGCTTGTCATGTTATATTTAGTAGTTTAAAAAAAAAAAAAAAGATGATTGCTTTATCACAAAAAAAAATCATCAGAGTAAAGATCAGAAAATGACGAGAGAATAGATATGTAGATGAAATTCATGTTATCCATTGGAATATCTAAACAAAATGGTTATGCTAAATTCAGTAGGACAATCATTGAAATGGAAGCTGAATAGAAATTTTAGAAATAGGTTTAGATTTTTTTTTTTTAAACCAATGAAAACTGTATTTAGATTTATTTTGAAAAATAGAGCTGTGATTTGTTTGTGAATTGAATATATAATAGCCATATTGGGAAAAACTGAACAGATATATGTCTAGCGTGCACAAATGATTATTAATGGGGGACAAAGGGAACAGAAATTAAAAAGGCCAAATTTGCATACAGAATAAAACTGTGCCAAGTGCAACATTCTAAATAACATAAGAATTTGATATCAGAGTAAATGAAAAAAAAATCAACTATTCAGGTGTGTGTGCGCAAATTCAGAAGATAACTCAGTGATTACATCTATTTTCAATAAACTTAAAAAAATTTTAAAAATCAAAATTATTCTAAAAGTTTATAGAATATTTTAAATGCAACACACAATAGATTGTATTGTTATTTATAATATTTTAAGTTTTTTCTTTTAAACTAAAGGCTGACAGTTTTGGGTTTTTTCTTGTATTTGCTAAAACTGTATTAAATCTTTCTAATATTGATAATTTGCAAATAAACTTTCAATTCATTTTAAGTTTAGACTATAAAGAGGAATTCAAAAATCGTTTGCCCATATAAAATGCAACTGGTATTGTTTACAGAAATGACTCGGTTTGAATGTATTTAAAGTTATCTCTTCATGCAATAGAAAGTGGATTTATTTTGTTTAACAATTACATCACTTTAGTTTTAAGTTTCATCAATATTTTCCTTAATTCAAAATAACTCGAGTGCAATTTTTGTCCAACAATCACTGAATATAACATAACATCCATAAATTTATAAACAATTCTAAAATTTGTGTAATCTATGGATGACATTTACGTAAATACTGCAATAAAATGTAGAAACCTTTCACTGTTAAAAATGGAGGAGGGATTTGAATTATAGTTTTTCTTTTTCTTTTTAAATAGAAATCACAAAATTAGGAAACATTTAAAGTTGTTGTCAAAATTTGAATAAATTTAAACTATTAATTTTTAAGACCACAAAAAAAGGTTCAAAATAAATAAATTTTTTAAACTACAAAAAGGTGAAGTAGAAAAACAATGCAGTCTTATTATAGAAATGTTTAGAGTAATAAATAAAAGTATTCTATTTATTTCTTTTTACTTAGAAGTTTGTTTTTTTCCAGGTAATTATACAAGGATCCACTTTAAGCTGACCAAGAAGGTTTATTTTTCAACAGTCCCCTTTGCGGTCCACACACTTGTTCCATTGACGTTGCAGTGCTTGGATCCCATTGGTCAAGAAAGCCATCAACAGAAGATATGAAGATCATCATATAAACTTTTCAGCCCACCAAAATACATTGCTGCAAAAAGCAAATTAATATTCTTGAATATCTTCAGTGGAAAACTCATACAGAATATATTATTATGCTAAACATATTTCAGACATCAAAAGAAATTCTTAAATCTTTAGGATAATAAACACTCATTTTCTAATCAAGTAAAAAAATTTTTAAAAAAATAAGTTATTCATTTCCTATTCTTACAAGGAAGGAGACAAACTTTCTGATCAATTTATTTTACCTGCAATATATATATATATAGGTATAGATACATACATACACACAATTATTAAACCAACTATATTTTCAACAAAAACACAATGAAAACAGTCTTATAATAGGTCTGTAGACTTAACTAGACAATTTCAAATTACAAAACCCTTTTTCAATAACTGATAAAGTATAAAAAGGTATGAAAAGTGACAAAATTGGATTTTAAACAAAGAAATAGTTTTCATTGATGAGGCCAAATTAAAGTCGAAAAAAAAAAAAAAAAGAAAAAAGAAAGGATAAAAACAACTTCAAATCAAATAATGTATTACAACACTCATTGTTGTTTCTGGAAAATGTTGTAAACAGGAGGGGGGGGGTTCTACAATAGTTATTAAATCATACCAATAATCTAGACAAAATACTGTTTGCAAAATTACTATTTAACTAATTTATTTTAATGCTCTCAAATTTTAATTATTCAGTCATCAATATTGTACAATTAGTTTTTTTTAACTTTTTTTTTTTAACTAGACACATATCAGGTAAATGTAAAATAATTGTTTGCAATTTTAATTCAATAAAGTAAATAATTTCATAACATTTAGGTTGCCTAACAAATTCCCCTGCCACATTGAGATGGATGACTCATTTTATCTATCTCAAGTGTCTACAATAATGTCAAAATATTGAAACCCTCAAAAAAGTTTTGTAGAGAAATAAAGTTTACTATCAAATCTTTTGGCAACACTTTTGTGATCTATTGACAGTGATGTTGCCAAAATAAAACGATAGCTATTGAGAAGGCGTTGGGCGTTTGAATTAAACAAAATTACTTAGTCATACAACAGCAAGGGGAAATCATCACCAATTAAACAATCCATGATTGGTTAAAGAAATTTGAAACAGAATATTTATGTAAATGTTCAGAGAGAGAGAGAGAGAGACAATGAGTATTCAAAAAACAATTGGGTAGGAGCTTGTGTTGTGTTTATCTACAAAGCAACCAGAAATCCACATGGAAGGTTGGTGAGAATTTAAACACACCAGACTGTGTGGATTAATGTTGTGAGGGAGGTTGAAAATAATTCCTTGCACTCAGAAATCTGCATTGAAGGCTGGTGGGGAGTCCAATTCCAGACTGATTGGATTCATCTTGTGAGGAGAGGTTGAAAAGGATTCCTCACAAATTGTAGTTATTGTCAAGTCTAAATGATCAAGACATTCAAAACGAATGTTTTGATTTCTGTGCAGAAATATTCAGGTATTAGGAAGATGAACATTTAATTTATATCAATGTAAATTACAGTAATAAGTGTTTCTCTATGAAGCTGCATGGCATCGGTGTTAATATCTTAAATATTTTTTTTGTTTTTAAAGAAATTTCTTTTGTAGACAATTTATATATATAAGACATGTTTAACTTTGCCAACACTAAATCAATTTTTCCCAAAAATGGAATATTCCCCATTGCTAACTATGTTTTCTTGTTTGTTTATAATGTAGAGATCTACAAAGTTTAATTGAACCTTTTTACCCAAAAGAGTAAGACACTTAGAGAGAAAATATTTAAAAGTACAAACTGCTAACAAAAATAAAATCTAATAAACTTTCCGTGGATGCAAATGAGAAAAACAAAAAGGAAATGCTAATCATTTGGATTAATGATGGTAAATCAACATAAATAAAATTGGTAAAATATATTAAAATATCTCTTAGACGAAAAGAGTGTGAATGAAAAAGAAATTATGGTAGATATTAAGGAAATAAGAGAGAAAAATAGATTTTATCATTAAATGTTTAAAGTATAAATCTGGTTGAATGAATGAAAAATTTAATAAATATAAAATTTTGAAATAGTAAAAAGATTATGAAGCCTTTTGTCATTTTAAAATTATCATATTCGATATTTTTAGATAATCAGAACTACATTTTTTTTAAATTAACTAATTTCCATTTAAGCATTTCTTTTTAAAAACGAATCAAAACTTATTTTTTAAAATTAGGTTAACTTAAAGTGAAAACTAAAATTCTTGCAGCTTGAAACAGCAAAATTGATAATCAACAAGTCTGTAATGAAATCTAATTTATATAAAATCAATCAAATCTTTTTAAAAGTTTGTGTGCATGTGCACAATATTTTGCAGACAAAATTCATAAATTCTAAAATAAATCACAAAATTTTCTGAAACCAGTTTTACAATCATACAAAAAGGTACCTCAGTTTTTTGGTAGTGACCTAATGTATTTATTCTATGATAGAATGTTTGTGTTTATATATCTAGCTCCCTCTATTCCTCCCCAATTCATTTTAATAAGTATGCATATAATGTTCTTAGTCATTACTTACTAGTGAGGCGAAAATTACTGTCAGTTGGAAATACACTGAATAATTAGTGAAGCATAAACAAGAAGTATTTTTTTATTTAATGGAATAAAAATCGTTAAGAGAAAGAAATTTTTTTCCTCCCTTTTAGACCGACAACTTTTTTTTTATATGAACAGGGTTGATTTATTCCTTATCTAAGTAGTTTGTAGAATGAAGTTTTTAAGAGATTTAACATTGGTATAAAAATTTTAATTTTAAAATTTAGAAAATATTTTTTTTCAGTCTCTAAAACAGCAAAGCTTATTTGTTGTCAGGGGTAGACCTTCAGAGGAAATTTTGGAAGTATTTAAAAGGCAAAATATCTTAAGTAAATTAATTCAATATCAAGATAATACATTTAAAAAAGCTTTTATCAGTTATCAGTTGAATATTTATCTGAATCTTTAAATGTATAATGTTCAATCTATATAATTAGTTTTCAATACTAAATTAAGTGCATTGACAATTATATTTAAAAATAAAAATGTCTGAATTAGACTAGTCTTATTGATTTAACTAGGTAGGGAAAAATCTTACTAAAATTTTACTTTCATCTCTTAAAATATGCAATAATTTTTAGATATTTCTATTTGTTCAATTTGAAGATTTGAATTTTAGGCATGAATAAACTTTGGCCTTAATATTTTTTTCATTTTCAGGAGGAATTAGCAGATTCTAAAAAACATCACCCCATGTAAAAAAAAAAAAGAAATTTTTTTTTCTTTAAAAAATTACATCTTTTATTGAAATTTTAATTTTAGAGGGAAATTTCTGCTATAAAATAAACTCTTTTGATACATTATTTACATCCTGAGTTTTGAGATTTCAAATAATTTGGAAGAGTTATTGTGATTCCATATTTTAATAAATTTACCTTGAATCAGCAAATGTCATGCAAAATATAATTTGGTAAAATAAAAAAAAAAGTAATTTCCTTTTGCTACTTTTCAAAATAATTATAAATATTGAACATTAAATTAAAAATGTTATTCTTATTCAGGACTCGTCTTTTCAAAATTAATAATGATGTCCCTTTATTGAGAGACTTTTGTTTTTCAATTTCATTATGGGATATATAAATATAAACTGACAAATTACTCAATCTTACACTTTTTGTCAAGTCTTTAAGTTTTAAAACAAATTTTACAAGCATCATGCTTTTTAAGATCAGGGGGGGGGGGGGGAGGGAGAAAAAAAAAAAAAAAAAAAAACCCTAATCAGCTTAAAATTCAAACAATCCCTAGTTGGATTTTATATTATTACAAATTTTATAATGGTAATTATGAACACCAAATTTGAAGTGTTACATTAAAAATGAATTTGTTTGCTTTTTGAAATTATGTATTCTAAGACAGACTAATCACCTTAACAGAGATTTGTGTAAAAATTGTCAGTTTCTTAAGTAGAAATAATACAATGAATTAAATATGTCTTAATGCTGAAGTGGTTTTTCTTTAATAAAAGTCAAAATGATGCACATTTTTAAACAAATTTCAAGAAACGTACAAGGAGGAAGTATTATTTTGTTCTTTTTATTATGAATTTATGTTAATGAATAAAATATGAATTTTCCTCATTTAGTTAGAAACTTTAAGCCATAATTACAACTCTGAAATGTAAACAAATTTAAATTTGCATGACAAAAAAAGAAAAAGTTAACAGATGAAATTTGTTTAAAAGCAATAAATGAGGATCCGAGTTAATTCTTTGCAACCTTTTTTTGGCCTAAATGTTGGGTGCAAAAAAAAAATAATTAAGGCACGGATGGTTAAGAACAGGAATTCTTCTAAAATAAACGTAAAATCTTAGGGGAATTATTCTTAAAACTTTCCTTACTTAGAAAAAGGTTTTCAGAGATGAAAGTAAAAATGAAATTTAAGTTAAAAATAAATTGAATGAAAATATTCAAGTTTACATCATAATGATTACTGAAGTAATTTTCTCAAATAAAGGGGAAAAAAACTGATTTAAGTCATTAAAAAAAGGTACCAAATATCAGTTTCTACAAAGGGTTAATTTAAGAGTAAATTCTTTAAATAAGAGGTACTCATTAGCTATGGATTCCTAGATTTTCACTTACCTTTTCATAGGCAAGAAAATCTTATAAGTTTCAACACTTGTACCATTCCAGTGGGTTTGTTTTCCTTTCACAAATATTACATTTAATTAATCATGTCCTGTTATTAAAGTGAGAGATTGGTAAGTTTTAGAAATTAGTTTAGTTTTTAACTTATTATTTCCATTCTATTTAAGCCAACATTGTCTGTTTTTTTTGCACAAACTATTTTTGGAAACAGCCTTTCATTGCTAACTCGGTAATTCAAAGATTTCAGCTAAATTATTGTAAACTTGATTGATATAACAAAATAATTGTATAGTAAAAAATTCAGGTTAAATGAATGAATGAAAGGCTTAAAATAACAAAGATGGATTTCAAAGATTATTTATGGAATTTTAAATGTTGTGTAGGTAGCACTCTTTATAGTCTTGAATTGTTTTGTTTGTCTAAGTGAAACACACAATTTGTGAGAAAGTGAAAGTAAAACTGGTACAAGTGAGGAGGAGGAGAGACTCTTTGTCCGGATGAAGTTGTCAGCAATCTTCTCTATCAGCTGCTCTCATCATTTTTGTCAAACTGACAAGCAATTCTGCTTATGGGCCAGAGACATTGGTTACATTTTGGGAATGTAGTTTTCTGTAGTGTTGATAGCATCTCAAAAAAACAAAAACAAGGGAAGACACAGACACAAAGAGGGCTTCCTTCAGTTGATATTGTGGAGTAAAAAAGAAAAAAAAAGAAGTCTGAACTTAATTCTCAAGAATGAAGAACAGATTTATAACCAGAAAACTGAGTTAACATTCAATGTTGATATATCAAAGAATAGTTAAACTCTAGAGGCATTTTTAAAAAAATTGCTTAAAGGTAAATGAGAAATATTTCAAATGAAAGTTAATGCAAAAGTTTTTAAAGTGCAGATAATTAAACTAAGTGGCTTTAATATTAAAGTCAAATCTTGAACTTACCAAGTAAGTTTTTTTTCTCAAGTGCTGAGTGTGTGAAGGGCAAAAAAAGTAGACTTTTCCCAAGTTGTCCCATGGGCAGCAAAATTCCATAGCATCCTTCATTAAACACAAGTTTCATTTTTTTTTTTCCCAAAATACACAATGTTGACATGCTGTTGGACTTGAAAGTTGGTCATTTATAAACCAGAATTCCTGTATTTATTTAATTTCTGCTCAAGAAAAAATCTTAAGAGAAATGACAAAAATGTTACATTAAATTTTCAAATCAGCACATGTGACAATAACATGGACCTGAATTGGTAAACAAAATAATGATAATTAATGCCAAATCTTATTGTAGATTTAAAATAATATCAACTTCCTCAATTTGGAGGAAATAAACATGTTGCGAAACATTTAATACTAAAAAAAAAAGGGGCTATGTTATAAGAGTGTACATTCAAAATTAAAAAGGCCAAATTTGCATACAGAAAACTGTGCTAAGTGCAAAATTCTAAAATGGCACAAATACATTTAAGATTTGAATAGTTATATCAACAATATTGATCAAATGATGTAATGATTTAAAAAGAAAAACAATTTTACAAGTGCAACATAGGATGACATTGTATGATGGAATAAATAGATTTCTTTAATGAAAAACATTAAAGAAAAATAGAAAATAATTTAAATACTTAACCATTCAGCTAATGTTTCTAAATATGCCTTTTTTTTTTTTTTTTTAAAGAAAAAATATCAAAAGCCATTTTCAAGAAAGGAAAAAAACTTTTTCCCCAAGCGGTTTTCATTTAATCTGCTAGTATATTTCTGCAAAAATGTTAAATGAAAAAAAAAAAAAAAAAAAAGGTTAATGTTATTTTGGTGTTTAATGCTTTTAATTCATGAAAAATAAGGCTTAACATTTGAATGAAGAGAGTAAATAAAAATCAAAATGAAGCAACTCGAAACCCAGTTATGATCGGACAAGCAGACAGACAGCATCAGGTTGTCAAATTGGGGGAGGACAGTGATTTTTTTTTTCCAATATTTTAATGACCAATAATTGACATAAATTGCAAAAGTTAAGGTAACCCTTAGAAAAAAGACCCCCCTCTCTCTCCAACTTAAAAAAAAGGGGGTTAAGGAAATTTATTAACAATAATTGCTGTCACTGTCTTCTTGTAGAGGAAAAATCTTGCGTGAAATTAAAACCACCTGTTACAAACACACTTCTCTTTTTGCTTTTTGTTAGTGTCTTCTAACAGGGAGGAGAAAAATTGACAGAGTTTGGACTAATAATGAAATCTTTTTATTAACCACGACAAATACAAGTCCAGGACCAAAGGTGGTCACCGGTCCCATGATCACGGCACAGAAGTTATCATGGTCACATGGGGGGGTGCACAATGAAAGCGCTATACAACTTACAGAACAAGATACTAAACGTAATCTAGGCATATCTTTTATATATTCCCAAAGAAAAGTACTGCAACTTTTTATGTGATGAGTACTTATTGCTTCAGAAATTGTATCATTTCAGAAGAAAAAAAAAATGTTCTTTTTCTTCCTCTTTTACAACCCCTCCCCTTGGTTCTTTAAACCCTCTTAAAAGAGTTAAGTTGGGATTTTAAAGATCCTTTGAAGAAAGTTCACACAAGCAGAAAAAAAAAACACCTTAAATAAGATGGATAAAATAAAAAGACAAATTATTAAATTTTGGAAGACATTACTGGCTAAAACAAGTACAGGTGAAATTTCACCTGAAAAAGCTTGGACTTTACTTTCTTTATTAAACTAAGTTTTTTTTTTTTTTTTAAATATTGTGCAAACTAAAAGATTATATTAAATAACAACACGCAGTAGTAGATTGAATATAGACAGTGTTTAATATGATTTATACTATTGGATCTTAATAATGGCAGTTTGAATAAAAAATAAGATGAGTTTTAAAATATAACTAAAAGGAATTCTCTGCTCTAATATAGCAAGTGTTTTTTGTTTTGTTTTGATGATGAGGAAATAAGGCAGGCCATGTGGTGAAATCTGCTACAAAAACACAGGAGTTTTTGGCCATTTAAAGACAGGAAATAAAAGAAATAAGAGAAAATTTCCTTTTTTGTTTTCGTCCAAGCTGTCTAAAGTTCCTTCCATAAAGAGGAACAATAAGCACAGTTCAATTTCTCTTAAATAATCCTGATCATCGGAGAGAAAATTTAATTTATTTACTAATTCAACACAAGTTGTAACACTAATAATGACGGATCTAGATTTAAAAATCTAAAGTTTAGGAATTTTTTTATTATTTAAACAAACATAAAAATCAGCAGTCGCTAAAAAAATGAAATTAAAAAAGAATTATGGGAAACAAATTGGCGAATTAAAGAATGTTATTATTTTTCACCCCTGACAAAGTTTCATAAGCTCAAGTGAAAAAATAAATCAATTCCACTTTGAATTGTAAAACTCAAAGAATCCCACGTGAAAAGTTTCTCATAAAAAGATGATGGCATAAAGGACTTTTTTTTTCCAAGGTAAATGCTCATCTAATTAAAATTCCAAGCAGGTCTTTTCAAAAAATTATTTTGGTTGGACACAAGAGGGAAAGTTTGAAAGAGACGAAGAAATGACAAAACACAGGAGGGCCAAGATTTCTGTACATGTTGACAAGAAAAGAAATTTTATTTTAATTATTAATGGGAGGATAGAAAAAAGTCTTTGAAGGGAAAAAAAAAAAAAAAAAAAAAAAACCTCAACTTATATTAACATTTTCTAACTGATGACAATTGGTACATTATTCGATTTTTTTTTTTTTCATAGAACTTAAAAATAAAAACAATTTAGATTCGTTTAGTGTTAGAGAAAAGGAAAGAAATTATCTTCTCTAAAAAGTAAAAATAAAATTACTTTTTAGAAGAAAATATTTTCCTTCAAGAAAAAACAGATTCATTTAACAAAAACGAACCTACTTGATATATATATTTTTTTCATTTTCTTATTTATACAAACTGAAAAATCTTGATTTTCTAAAAGAGGAAGAGGTAGATACTTTTTTTGTAAACACATTGGAAAAAAGGAAGAAAAAATTTTTTTTTTCAATTTCTCCTGGAAATAATTTGGCTAGTGTTTCCTTCTTGTATTGCTACCTGACTATATATAGATATTATATAAATATATATATAATATATATCCATCGCTATATAATATGTATATATAATGTAGGTAGTAGAAGACACATGGACAGGTGTGTTGACGGAATACAAGAGCAAGTTACTGGCTGGTGTTCCTTGCAGAAATAATAATAAATCGGACATGATAGAAACACGTTTTTCTCTCCAGGTGGACTAGTAAGTAGTTTTGAAAAAGCTTTCTTTGATGGCAGAAAGAGAGAGAGAAGAATTAAGTGGTGGTGGTGTTATGTTTATTTTTTTATTATTTTAATATATATATTATATAAATATATATATATAAAAAGTTTGTAGACACGTGATGGATGAGTGACTGTAAACGACCAAAAAAATGGGGGGGACAACTTTTTTTTTGAGGGGGGAAGGAGGGATGAAAAGGAAAAACTAAAAAAAGGCCGAGTAAAAAAAAAAGAAAAAAAAGTGGGGGGGGTCCTTAGGGTTAAAGAGTCTAGAATTAATAATGAAACATGACAAACAAGTAGTAAATATATACATTGCTACCACAGAGCACATACCTACTGCATGTGGCCATCAAAGGTCAAATAAAAATAAAATAAAACAAACTTTTCCTCAGTAAAATAATTAAAAAATAGAAGAAAAAAAGAAAAGAAAAATTCTGAGACATCAAAGGTTTTTTTTCCTCCTGGTTTTAAAAGTTATATATTTTTTTTAATGACATTTTAATGACCACATGCAGCAACCAGAGCTTTGAATGAATGAATGAATTATCAATTTTTTTTTTGTTTTAAGATTTTTGGGAGCTTTTTTTTTTCCCCACATTTTTAATGGGATTTTGTTTTTTCGCCATTTACTCTCTAAAAAAATCTCTATATACAGCAGCAAAAACACGGGAAGAAATTTCCGCGTGGGGGGGTAAGGGGGAAAATTTTTTTTTTTTTTTTTTATTAAACCTTTTTCAAACCTTTTAAATTCTCTCGCTAAAGCCTTTTCTTATTCATCAAATTTTGAGGAATGTGGTTAGTGAGAATGATAATTTGAATTGTTTTAAAATGTCTTTTTATTATAATTATTATTATTATTATTTTTTTTTTTTTTTACTAAATATAACATGAAAATTGAAGAAGTCAGAATTACGGGGGAAATGTTCAACTAACATTAATGACCTAGAAAGATATAACTAATTGTTGTTGTCGTCACTAGCATTAATAATAATAATAATAATAAATTGTGGAGAGAGATGAAAGTAGGTAGCAATTAGGTGGGATGGGGGGGGGTTAGAGTCATCAGTGGTAGAAACAGTGCGAGACAAAGGCTGGTCGGATGTGGAGGCTGCACTTAAAAAAAAAAAAATAAAAAAAAAAAGATGTCCACACCACGGTAGAGGCCTGGAATTAAAAAAAAAAAAAAAAAACAACAAAAAATATCCACTTTCACTTGTCGGAAAAGTTTCAATTTTTGTAAGTCATTGAAATTTCAAGTGTCCACAAGAAAAGAAAGCGATTCATTTTTTCTTTCTTTTTTTTTAAACAATTTCCTTCCATAAACTGAAAAATTCGATTGGCCGATTTTTGTCATCTTCCGCATTTTTTTTTTTGTTTTTGTTTTTTTTTGTTTGTCCCTTTTTCATTCTATTTTCTCCATCTTCTCCTCTCATAAGGGATTTTCATCATATTTTACCATCCTGATCAAGACGGGGTGGTGATGATTGAAGAGGCGGATTAAGAAAGAAAAAAAAAGGGGGGGGGGTCTAAAGAAATTCTAAAAGTCAATAAATAAAACATTCTACAAATCTTAAAAGAAAAAGTAATAAATAAAAAATAAATTTAAGTTGTATTTAATCCTGAGAAGCAATATGGACATGTAAAAGGAATAAAAAGTAAATAAAGAAAGAAAAACAAATAAATGAGGGAAGTAGAAACAAAAATAACAGTGACATGGTTGACAGTACGGGGAGAGGATAGAAAAAACAGAAGGACTTCCATTTGAGAAAGAAGTGAAAAAACAAAATATTTCTTCCAAAATTTTAAAAAAAAATGAAATATTTTCTTTTCCACTCCTTTTATTTTCCAATAAAAAAAAGGAAAAAAAAAAAGAAAACGAAAAGGGAGAATGAAGACGACGACGACTATATTATTTGTTATTGACAAGAAAATAATCTGATAAGAGACCGATTGAAATTTTTTATGGGTATTTCCAGAAGTTAATGTGTCAAAGTGAATTTGGGCTGGAGTAAAAATTATTTTTAGTGATGGTGTGGCCGAGAATGAAAAAGGTTTTAGGGTATTTTCTTTTTCTATTAATATATGTGTATGCGTGTGTGTCAATGTAATGTGTGTGTGTGTAAATTATATTTTTACTGTATGTGTGTGTGTGTGTGTGTGTTTCTCTCCTGTTGTTCATTCGTCATCGTCTTCGTCTCCCTCCTCGTCCTCTTCGTCGTCCAGCTCTTCTTCCTCGACATCTTCCCCGTACCCGACCACGCCATCTTCTATCTTTGTTCTTTTCTCCTCCGGACCACCGTCAAGCATCACCACTCCTCCTTGTCGCTTTCGATACTCGGCCATCGCAATTTCGTACTTCTTCGCCTCTTCTTGACTTTTTATTTCGAACGGTTTCTTTTGTTCGTCCGTCATATTTCTCCACTGCTCTCCTGCTTTTCGCAGAATGTCTTTATGATCAAGTTTGCCTTGCATCATTTTCCGGAACTCTGCCAAGAATAGGAAATAAGACGTTTGTGGTCGTTTCGGTTTATTCGGATCAACCATATCTTTCCCTTTGTACTGAGCCATCTCACGGTCGTATCGTGCCTTATCCAAGGCGGCTTTTTCCTCAAATGGCTTTTTTTCCAGGGGAGTAAAATTCCTCCATCTTGCAGAGCATTCTTTGGTAAACTCCGTAACTTTGGTAATTTGGGTCCCGGCTCTGGCGGCCTGTTCTCTGCAACTGGCCATAAAGTAAAAGTAAGCCGATGTAGACCTCTTGGGTTTGTTGGCGTCATGAGCACGTTTTTTCCTCCTAGGAGGTTCTACAACGTTCATTCGGCCCATATCTGTATAGGAGTAGTTGCCAAGCATTGTTCCTGTGTATGTTATGTTGGCGGTTTATTTTGCCTACAAGATATCACTTATCTCCCTTCGTCGGTCGGGAATTAATGTCGTAAAAACTCGGTAGGTTTCGCAAGTCTCCGTTGGCAACCGTCAACTTCCGTCACTTTCCGGATACTATTTCGTAAAGAGTCGGTAACTTCCGTTGGTTTCCGGACGTAGCCGAAGTGATGAGATTCCAACGTGCGCCTGCGCACTGCCTTACCTTTTTCGGTCCCGCCGAGAGAGCAAATGAGCGATGGACGGCTTATATCAGTCGCGTAGAGAGAGGGAGTCAAACTGCGACTCAAGTGAGGGAGTGAGTGAGAGTGCGTAATGCCTGAGTGAGTGAGGAAGTGAATGAGGAAGGGAGGAGGTGTGCGAGTTGGAGAAGGAGATTGCCTTACAACAAACTTGAACGATGGTAGCTGCAAGTTAAAAAGTCTCTTTGTTCGCTCTTCTTTGGCGGATTGGCTTTTGGCGATAACTAAATTTATAATGCCGGGATTTTACAGATGGAATTTTTAGGAGTTAAGTTACGTCCTTGTCGAGTAGATTTCATTCATTACTTCCTCCACCGTGACTGTCGTAGTTTTTAACAAACGAAAATATTATGGCATATTTTGAATAATGTATCATTATTATTACATTTTCTTTTTGCTGTTTTGGGGTTTGTTTTTTTTTTTTCACTGGAGTCTAGTTTTAGTTAGAGTTCTTTTTTTTTTTTTTTTTATAATCCGAACTGGAAATTCGACTTGGATTTTGACTTCTGTCTATTGTCCGTATTTTTTTTTTTTTTTATGTAATTTTTTTTCTTTTGACGTCTACCGACCGAAGCCCGGCTGTAATGACGAAGATTGTTGGTTGATGAAGGAAGAAGAAGCTGGCTGGTTTATGTGTTGAAGAGATGATGATGGTGGTGGCGGTGTAGTAGTCAAAAGCAAGCAAGTAGTAGTTAAAAAGAAGCCCAGTGCTGCTGAAGGTGGTGGTAGTACAACAGTGATGGCCGGCTTGCCTCTCTCTCTTTGCTATAGTCTTGGTGCTAGGGGTGGCAGGAGCAGTGGCTGTGGCAGGAGGAGGTAGAGTTAAGTGAGATAGTAGTAGGGGCAGGCGCTAGCAGCAGGAGCAGCGACCGAGCCGCTAGGTCCCCCTCTCTCTACACGTCACACTTCGACCTCGCCCCCTCTCTCGCTAGCCCTGCAAGCTGCCTCCTTACTTGATAGTAGCAGAGAAGCGACAGTGGCGGCCATGGCTCTGGATGCTGGCTGATTTTACCTTACTCTCTTTGCTGCTTGTAATATTATTATTATTGGCCACCGTTGTTGGCTTTATTGCTGATGATGGTGGTAGAGGCGGCTCTGATATGGGTAGGAGTTGGCTGCTACTAACAGAGCTGAGCTGCTGCTAGGCCTTTCTCACTCACTCCCTCTCACCTGCGCGCTGTCTTTCTTGCTACTTTCTTCTTCTTCTTCTTCTTCTTCACCTAACCCCATGGTTGTCTCTCTCTTTCACATAATCGCCTTCTTTCTTCTTATTTTTTTACCTTCCATGAAATCTAGTTTTCAATCTGAACAGCCTATAAAATTTTTAGCTGCTTTTCTCTCTTAATTATAAGAATCGGTTGACTTACGAAAAAGGGATCTTTAATAATGGCCATATATTTGGGGAAAGTAAAATAAGTACTTTTAATTTTTTCTAAAAATAATAGGATAAAAAAACAAAATCCAAACAAATGTGATATATGAAAGTGGAGGTAGAAAATCAGATTTTTTTTTTTAAATCGTTTTTCCTATTGGAGAAAAAATGTAAACTACAATTAATGGGGAAATCCTAAGAATTGACCCCCCCCCTTTTTGTTGATTTTTTTTTAAATTTTTTATTAGGGAAACTACGAAAATAGATTAGGAAATATTTACTTCCTCAAAAACAAAGTTGTCTTCGGGTCACCAGTGATGATTTAAAAAGGCGAATACGAAAGTTGCTCGCTTCAGTTTTGGGTTGAAGGCAGAAAACTTAACACTAGGTTTACTTTAAACTTTATAGGTCTTACTTTAATTTGTATCAATTATAAAAACAAACATTTTATTAATTGGACATTTTTCAGTTCTATAATTGTTTGAAAACAAGTGTTTTGTTTTTGTTTTTGCCTCCCTACAACTTTTAGCTTGAGCTATTGGTGTGTTAAACTTAAATATCCTGAGGTGACTTAACTTTCTTATGACAGAACTTCGGAAGCAAAAACTTATTAGTTTTATGGGCTCTTATGTTCACTATTTTTATTGACTTCTTAAAAATGTGTTATTGTTGCTTTTTTTTTTTTAAATTTTAAAAATTAAAACTTTATATCAAACTAATTTTGGAGGGAAAACAAAACCGGAAATATCAAGAGAAGGTTCTGCGTTCCTCTCCCCTCCAATACCCGGTAATTTGAAATTTAAATTCGGCTGAAAAAGTTCTAAATATTTTGTCTACATGAGTAGAACAATGATTAACTTTGAATTTATTTAGTTACAATTTATATGGGTATATATTTTTATTTGTATTTATATTATTTTTGTGTATCTATGTTTATAGGTATTTATATTTATAGATATTCATTTATATTTATATAAATATTTATATGTATATTTACCAACCTCTCTGCAGCCCTGTTAGCTGAGGCTTTAGACTGCACCTCTGCAGAGGAGTAAGAAATGGGGCCACTTGTTGGCCGTGGGTGGCGACCCGTGACTCTTAAGGGCGTAATCCTGGTGGATGCGCAATCTATGACATGCAACACTCAACTTAGGTCCTTGATTAGGGTAGAGGGGCGGTCGGCAGGCCCCCTCCGATCAATCGGTTGATCACATCAAGTCCTAGCACCTATATGATTGTCCTGACCATACTGCACTTATGGCAAGCCCCAACCTTTTTTTATCATGTCTGAGGATCTTAGTGTTCTGAGTATGATGTTAAACTCTATCTGATTGTGAGGTTCCAATTCTGGAGCTTTGGGAAATTCATCACCATTACTCCCAGATCCACTCTGGCCCAGTGTGGTAGTACCTGTTAGGGTCCCATCTGAGTTTTTAAAAATTTGAGTACCCATCAAGAATAAAATGACCCAATGGGTTGACAGGCCATAAAAACCCAACCCCTCTGCACACATTAGATGTGACACAAGGTCAATTTCTTAAGAGTTTTCCTTCTCCTAGACTGGTTGCCTAATCAAGGTTAAAGAACCCAGGCTGTCCTACTATGTAGCCATAGCTGGAGGGAGAATAGTTGCATTTATACCTTTCCCAAGGGTATTTAGCGCTATGTAAGATTTAAACACTCATTCAGGATTTGAACTCAGTTCATCGTATCCATTTCCTACAATAGTGACCATTATGCCACACAGACACACACACACACACACACACATACATATATATATATATTTGTTTGTTTTTGCCATATCAGCCACGGTGGGTCATTTAATATCGCCAAAGTTTAGAAGTAAATTCATTCTTAATGGATACTCTTTTTTTTATAAATACATTTTTTCTATTTAATCCATAGATGAAACCCTAACATGTACTACCACTCCGGGTCAGAGAAAACCTGGGAGCAATGGTGATGAAGGGGTAAACATTCTCCAGAACTGGAACCTCACCCTCAGATAGTGTTTTTAATGATACCTAGGACATAAAGACTCTCAGACACTGCCTTCTAGCACATATATGATAAAAAGGGTTGGGGGTTGCCATAAGGGCAGTAGGGTTGAGACAATCATATAGGTGCTAGGACTTGACATGACTAGCTGATTGATCGCCCGTCTACCCTAATTAAGAAGTCATGGAGTGCTCAGCCACCGTGGTTCCACCCTTAAGCATCATGGTATATAGATATATATATCCCACTCTGGGGACGGATTCCCATGACTCTCCCTCTCTAAGTATCCTTGTTAGTCATTTCTCTTGGTAGGTCCTATGTGGGGTATCTAGAATCAACAGAGCTGTTCAATGTTGGTCGACCCATAGTAAAACATTACCTATGAGTTCGTGCTTGCTCCTACAGTGTGTCTTGTTTGTTTCACCGGGATGGTTTCTGTGATAAGGGGGCCCGTAGCCATACAGCTGCTTCCAGGATTTATTCAGCCAGTAGAGCATCCACCTATGAACCACAAGGTTCCAGGATTTATACCAACCCTCGTCAACTTAGTGCATGAGTAGTGCAGTTTGGATCTGTGCAGGAGCTGATAGTAGATGTAGCACTCCACTTAATATGCAAAAGCAATCTCTGGTCTAGCACTAGTGAAAGAGGAATAGACTCCCTCACTGTCTAATACCGACAATAGGACATCCCACCGACTTTATTTTTACTTACATTTTTATATATACTAGTACAAAATAAAAAACGCCCTCCGGGCGATGTAAAAATAGATTTTTTAAACATATTGCCTGAGGGGTGGGAGTAAAAAATTCAATGTCAGTGAGTTTGTACCCTAAGTAAGTAAAATCATCAAATTCATTAAAGGATTAAAAAATAAAACAATTTGAAATGTAAACTTTAAATATGTATTAAAATAAAACAATATGTATTAAAACAAACTATATATAGATATATAATACCAGTCATGTATTTATTAAAACTTGTTTTAAAAAAAACAATGAGGACTGTCTAATGTTGCATGTTCAAAATTTGAACATGCCAAAAATCGTAGAATAAATTTTATTTTATGTTATGACGATTTTGGGTAATGTGCCGTAATTTTTGTTACAGACAAAAACTAGAAGCGAATCTCCATTATTAATAGATATATCTTATATATTTATATGTATATTATATATTTATTTATATATATATATATTTATTTGTATATATATATATATTTATATATACAGGGTGTCCCAAAATAATGTATACACTCTTTAAATATTAAGTTAATTTCTCTTGTATCAATCTTATTTACAAGTCAAAATACATAAATTGAATAATTTATAACGATTCAAAGAATGCATGCATTATTTTGGGACACCCTGTGTATATATATATATATATATATATATATATATATATATATATACAAAATAGATCTCCAGAACCTATCACAAATTAACGACAAAACAACACATTTCCCCAAAATAAAAATAAATATCTATGGTAGAATAGGAAAAATAAACCTTAAAAATGCATACATAAAACTTTAAGAATATAAACATAACTTTATAAATAATAATCGAGCTAGACTAATGAACCCCACAAAAATTGAACTTGTATTAATCTCAAAAAACATTATTAAAAATACCTGCAAAACCTGTGGATAAACCATGATAATTTAAGTATTACAATGTTGGATATGTTTACATAATAGCTATTGTAAAATACTTCAATATATAAAAAGTTTAAAAATCTTGATGTAACTCTCTTGCAATCTTTCTTAAAAAAGAGGGGGGTAAAATATTACATTGATTTGCCAATAAAAAATCTACATTAATTTGCTGACAAAAGAGAGATAAAAACATGACTTGGAAAATATCTAAGTTGGGCCGGAAATTCACCTGACGCTAGCTCACTAAAACATAGCCTAAATTAAGGCAGGAGGCCGGGATGACATCAGATCAAAATTACCAAAATGTATTCCGTTATTCACAATTTCAATATTACAAATAAAACAAATGTAATTTTTTTTTTCAATTCATTATAATTTTACGTTTAGCCCTTAACTCTTAACATCCTATTGAGAATTTTCTAAGTCCAGACCATTCCTATAAGGATATATCAATAAATGGCTAAAAATAGCCTTTTCATTTAAAATTACCTATTATTTCCCTTAAATCAAAGACTTCTAAATATGTTTTAATATTACATTTAAACAAAGGCTATCGTTTGGGGTGGATTAGGAAAACAAATGTGACTTCTAGCCGGGTGGAATGAGGTGGTATAGGATGTTAAGAGTTGACCATTTGGAATGTTTCATTTTTAAAATTGGACAAATGAGAAATTTTCGATTAAGCAACACCAGATAATTTGAATTTGCATTTTTAGCCAGAGGGTGTTGCAGGATAATAACAGACAGAAAGTTTAGGAATAAGCATATTAATATATAGTCACCAAATTAGAAGAAAAATGAAAATATAATTTATGGAATAACTTAAATAGTTCTTTGAAAACAAAAAAACAAAACTACATTTATACAATTTGATATCATAAATTTTTTTCATCTATATCTATAAACACCTTAATTGAAGCCCAAGATTTTGCCTAAACCATAACTATATATATGGTGAGAATAATTTGCATACTGGTTTTAACAAAATCATGTTTAATAGATAATTACTTGAAGTTATTGATTTCTAATATTGTTTTATTCTGAAACATATTAAAAGCAATCCTATGCATAATTTATATTGAAATCAATTAGAATAAAGTAAAAATAAGTGTAATCTTTTTGTGTTCTTATTTAATTTCATTAGTCTTTCTAATTCAATATAATGTTTAATTAATTAGAATTTAAATACTTTGCCCAGGGAGCACATTTTTGCTAGTATACATACATATATATTTTTGGGAGAACATGGGCTTAATTGAAGTCATACCTAATTTTGAGAATTAATTAATTGATAATTAATGAATTAGGTGGGTATACCTGTTCAAATGTAAGGCTAAACAAATTGAGAAAAAGTCAGTCTCTGTATGTACATTTTGGCCTGTCATGCCTCACCAGCAGAGATACAGACAGGAAGACTGCTCTGTGTGTGATTCGAACCCTGACAGAGCAGTCTTCCTGTCTAATTCATTAATTACCAATTAATTAATTCTCAAAATGAGGCATTACTTCAATTAAGCACATATTCTCCCAAAAATTGTCGGCTAAGGCCATATCAAATACATTGTCTGTTTGTTTACTTCTCATACATATATGTATATATACATATATAGTTATATATGCATATATATTTTTATATGTTCATATATATATATATGTATATATATATTTTTTATATGTTCATATATATGTATATATAGTTAATATACCAAACTTGTTGGTAAATCCTAGCGGTGAGAAAAAACCCAGCAAATAGTTTGATTGTAAAAATATACTACCAAACATTAGCCGGGGAGAAAGAAAAGACCAAGATAATCGTACCAACAAAAAATAATCTATTAGTACAATATTTTGGAAAAAAAAAAAAACAATTTATATGCATATATATATATAAGATATGTATACTCATACAAACCGCCAGGAGACTAAAGCTAATAAGTAAAAAGTGCTCAATACCAAAGTAGAGCAAATAATAAAGATAAATCTAATGAGTCAGACGAACCTACTAAAAGTTTCGCTTAATGCTCTTCAGGGCTAAGAGTCAGATCTTAGCCCTGAAGAGCATTAAGCAAAACTTTTAGTAGGTTCGTCTGACTCATTAGATTTATCTTTATTTTGTATATATAATTATATATGTATATAAATATATATTTTTTATATGTTCATATATATATATACATATATATATATATTTTTATATGTATATATATATATATATATATATATATATGTATATATTATATATATATAGTTATATATGTATATATATTTTTATATGTTCATATATATGTATATATATAGTTATATATATATATATTTTTTATATGTTCATATATATATGTGTATATGCCTATATATATATTATATATGTATATATGCCTATATATATATATATTTGCATATATTATATATATTTATTTGTATATATTCATATGTGTATATATATATTTATATTCATATTTATATTATATTCATATATATATTTGTATGGTGGTCGTCCCTTTATATACTGTTGTGTGGACCATGATGAGAAAGGTGCCCTACAAACTTAACCGCCTTACATCATGCCCAACACAACAGCATATAAATGGACAATAACCAAGTTCATACTCTTAGTCATATGATCACGTTGGTGAGAAACTAACTGTTACCAAGTGCCGTTGGCTCTATGTGTATGCTATCCTAACATAGGACCGGCTTAGTTCAGTCGTTAGAGTGTCCTGGTGGGAACCTCAAGGTTCCTGGTTCGATACTGGCCCTTGCCAACTCAATGTTTGAGTAGCACAGAGATCTATGCGGTAAAGTCAGGAGCTGATGGAATGTGTGGCGTTCCACCTCAGACGCTAAAAAACAATCTCCTTGATCTAGTGAAAAGGGCATAGTCTCCCTCGCTGTCTTCGCTGATACCAACTTTAGGCAACTGCGACAATTTACTTATATATATATGTGTGTGTATATGTATATTTGTATATAAACATATATATTATATATGTATATTTTTTTTATACATATATATGTATATATTCACTTATTTATTTATTTGTATATATGAACGTTTGTTTTTTATGGTACAATTACAGAATAGTATGCAAGAGATAATATCATTAGAATCGCATTTTAAGTTTAATAGGCGCCAACAATTTAGGCGCTGAATTTTCACTTAAAAAACAAATTAAAATTAATTCAATCGATTATTTGAGGTCAAATTTTTGTTTTAGCTGAAAAGTAGTAACATAATGCACATTAGTAAAAAAAAAAGCAAAATAGTATTACATATGTAATCAATTTTTAACACATTTTAAACATTAGATTAGTCCCAAAATTAACAAAATCTGATGTTAACATGTTATTAAAAGTTTTTTAAAAAATCAATAACAAAAAACATTAAATACACTATGGACAGAAAAATTAGTTGTTGATATTTTATTCAAATGAACCAACTTTTTTTAAATTTCCAAACACGCAGAAAAACTAAAGTGTGCACAAAAATTCTTAACTTGAAGCAGATGCTGGCGGTGAAAAGCAAAAGTAACTTTTCCATTACTTGATTCGATTTTTGTTTTATTATTTAATTATATCACTTAATCAATAAAAATTAATAACTAAATTTTTTATTTTTTTTGTTAATTATAAACATATTAAGGTGAATGTGAGATTTCAAATCTGAATAACATCTCTTATAAGATGTTATAAGATGACACATATATACCACAACCTTCCTCTCTTTCTCTATCTATCTATGTGTGTGTGTGTGTATATATACATATATATATAAATATTGCCAAAACCATAATCTGATATAACCAACGACTAAATAAATTTAATACATGCATGCAGGAAAACAATACTTATAGACAACAACAAAAACACAAGGATCAAATGATATAAGTTTCGACGTAGCAGTGGATGTGTAGGACTCTGCAAGAAGATTTCATTGTTATGTACATAATAAACACAATCAGTTGATTCGTAGACACAACAGAAATAGTTATTTATAGAGATGATGGTTTAATCCTAATAGTAATGGTCCAATAACATGCAAAATACAAAATAGATATCATCCAATTGTAAAATAGTATATTTTTTTTTAGATTTAACACTCAACTTAACTAATAACACTTTTAAACCTTTTCATAAAGATAATTAAACACCATTATACATCAACATCCACTTCAACCACTCTAAACACATAATTAAACACATACCCATATCTCTAAATAATTGCAATATAAAAGGGAAGTATTTTGACAAAACTTCACTCACGAGGGATTTCTATCCATTTTGCTAAGTAAAACTTTTATTGCCGAGTTGAAATGCCTATTCAGGATTTAGCCAAATGCATACAACCCCAAATTCCTATAAAGGTACGTTCTTTAAAAATCTATGTTTTGTTATTAATGTCTATTTCAGCATAGGCAGCGTTTATTTTATGTTTAGAAGGTAGAAAAGGAAAAGAAAGAGGGGGCAAGATAATATTGATATGGGAAAAACATGTGGACTTTAACTAAGTTAAAACTTAAATATCTTAAAATGCTCTCCTTTTTTTATTTGACAACAGTTCTATACAGAATTTTACATGCCATAACAGGAAACCATGGGTAACAGTGTGGTGGATGTAAGACACAGTAGATGAACCCAAAATGAGCCAACGATGTAGCTCACAAGATGCTGGTTGGAGGAGCCCAAAACAGGTCAATTACCAGGATCAAACAGTTCAGTAAGGAAACAACTGCTCCTCATCTCTAAGTTTAGCACCTACTGAAAAGTTAACAAAACGGCCATTGATAGGTAACAATGACAAACCAATCCCCTATGGTAGTACGCAAAATGGAAAAATATGCAGCATCACCTTTTGAGCTGACATAAAAGGTGCATGTTCCGCTTAGGTTCGAGTGCTGGCCCAATGTTCGAAAGATAATCTATGGAGCCCCAACAACATCACACCGCCAAACCACATCACTCCCAGCACAAACAAGACACACACACACACTACTGAGGTCACGACTCTGGCCACCATATCTGAAAATACAGTCACAGAAACTAAACACAAAACAAACCTACTTTGATGCAAAACAACAAAAAAAAAACTCTTAGCAATATTTAACGTTAGAATGTTGAAAATGATAAGCCGAGCTAATGACATCTGCAGCTGAAAAAAATATAGACATCATATGTGTGCAAGAACATAGATTTAACCATAGTGAATTAGAATTAAAATACCATGAATCAGGTAATGGCTGGACATTTGTGTCGGCATATGCATGGGAAAATTCCACTAATGCCACCATTGGAGGTGTAGGAATGCTTTTCAGTCTTCGGGTACTAAAATCGCTAAGCATCATAGAAAAAAATCCAACTGAAAATCATGAGTACTACGTTTAATGGCAATCCCTGCATAGCAGTAGTCTTGTGTTACAACTCCACAAATGTCAGCGATGAAACGGACGTTGAAATGTTTTACAATGAACTATCCTCCCTATGCAGACACACTCCCAAACACAATGTACTGATCATTGGGGGAGACATGAATGCACAGATAGGCAGAAACGAAAACAATCATTTCTGCTTACGCAACACCCCAAACAGGAACAGTGAACTCCTAGCCAAGTTCTCCCTTGATAACAGACTTGTGTGCCTAAACACCAAATTCCAAAAACGAAAGGGCAAACTATGGACCTACACCTACCCAAATGGTACAGAAGCGCAACTAGACTACATCCCAACAAATAAAAAAATAAACAGTGCTATGAACTGCAAAGCATACTCCTCTTTCAAATGAGTATCCTCCGACCACAGAATAGTCACAGGCAAACTACGCCTAAGTCTATGTAGAAACAAAGGACAAACCAGTAAATCTGTATGATATGGCTCGTCCTTACTTGCCAACAGTGATATATGCAATCACTACTCGGTAACAGTAAGGAATAAGTTCGACATCCTCCAGGAGATATCAGTAATGTATACTCCAAATGAGGAATACGAAAACTTTGTCAGTTCCCACTTAGAAGCAGTATAAGAATCCATACCGACCAAACTAAGAGCCAAACACACTGTCCCCCTGAGGGGTAAAAGCAGTTAGAGTAAAGAGAAATGGTATTAAAAAAGCATCTTAACGCAATAAAACAATCCCAACTAATACCAACATAGAAAAACTTACGAAAACCAAAGGAGAACTGTGACACAATGGTTAAGTGAACATACGGTTAAAAAAAAACCAAAGGAAAATTAGAATATATCAAGTCCATGCGTAGGTGTATGTTTTGGGTGTGTGTCCGTAGGGGAACGAAGGCGCATCGGTCAATGGAAGTTTGGGAAGGCTATAAAAATGTACGACCACCTTGTCTAGTTTTAAGAGAAAATGTGTCTCGAAAAGTTAAGGATTTAAAAATTGGGGACACTCAGACTGGGAGAAAAAGTAATGTTCATAATTTTAGGAGAAATTGGAGACCATGAGTCTGGCCGAAAAAGTTATGACCAATTTCTGGGTGGTCAAATAAACTGGATCGGGTCGGTGATAATTCTGCATATATTCAGCCGGATCGAGCACCAAGGAGCAGATTCAAACCAGTAGTCAGGGTGATAGTATCGTCCCGGTAGCAGTAGATAGAAAATAAGCAAATCCACATCATTGAAGCCAGCAGTCGACTTAGTCCTTGCCAGTTGAAGATATAGATTTAAGTGTCCTCTACTCTACCACAAACTGCACAAAGTGTCACACCTTCCTCCTCCATTAGCGTCCTGTCTTCAAACTTTGTATTGTCGTGTTTTTCTTATCCTTATGAACTTGTCTCTAGCTCGTGCCTTTCAAACTGGTCAGCACAGAATATTACAACGCCCCTTGTGCAATGAAGGTGCACGGGTTACAGAGCGGAATTTCACAGAAGTGAAATACACAAAAAAGAATTATACATGCAAGAACAAATATATTAAATCAGACTTGCAGTAGAAGACAGACAGTCGCGATTAGAATGGCAAACCGTAAATGAAATTAGTGGTAGGAAAAGTGCCTCGAGATCAAAGTTAAAGGCAACCGGTCAAAAAGATAGACTCCAGAACTGGAAAGACCACTTCCAGAAACTGCTAGGACCCCCCCACACACACCCAAACAAACAAAAATCATAGAAAATAATATTTAAAAAATAAGGAATAACCAATTAGACATTAAGCTAGAAGATTTTACAATAGAAATACTAAATCAGTTGCTTAGGGAGTCTGTCTTCTTTCATCATAACAAGATGTCTAGCCCAGCACATTTGGCTTCATATAAATATTTAAGATTCTCCTGAGACGTCTGATGGAATCTCTCCAATGCTTTAATGTGGCGACGATACGTAGTCCACATCTCCGAAGAATTTAGGAGTATAGTCAGAACACACAATTTGTACACACTGGGCTTCATTCTGACGGTGATTGCTCAGTCCGACGGCACACGTCTCTCGAGCCCACCAAATGCCTTGCTGGCTCGTTCAACCCTTAGAGATATTCTTGAATCAAGGGTTCCATCTCTGGATAGAGCGCTGCCAAGATAAACGAATGAGTCAACCACCTTCAGTCTGGTCCCCTTGACGTAGATGTTGGGTTCCACATACTGATGACCGGGTGGTGGAGTGAGCATCACTTTAGTTTTCTCCAAATTGGCAGTGAGACGAAATGCAGTGCAAGCTCCAGAGAATAGATCCATTATTTCCTGCATGTCCTCTTCAGTGTGAGCAACGAAGTCTGCATCATCAGCGTAGAGGGGTTCACGGACGAGTGTCTGGAAGATTCTAAATTTAGCATTAAAACGAGGGAGGTTGAAGACTCTGCCAGTGGTTCGGAATCGTATAAAGACGCCAGCATTACACTCCCGGAAAGCATATGACAGAGTCGCCACAAAGTGGAGAACAATGTCGGTGCAAGGATGTCACCGTGTTTAACTCCGTTGTCGATGGCTATTGGCTCCAAAATTGACCCGTTGAAATGGAAGCATACTTTCATGTCTTGATGAAGTTGTTCAAAAATGGACACGAATCCCGGTGGATTCCTGAGAATTGACCATAGGGCTGGCATATTCACCGCGTCAAACGCTTTCGTTCGATCCATAAAGACTTTGTAGAGTGCTACATGTTGTTCTATGCTTGTCTCCTGAAGTTGCCGAACAGAAAAGATCATATCGATCGTTCCATGATCGGATCTGAAGCCACTTTCTGGGATGACCGAAGTACTTACCAACCTTGTTAGTCGGTTAAGCCGGACCTTAGAAAAGACTATGCCCACCACATCGAGAAGGTTTATACCTCGATAATTGCTGCAAACCGACCTTGTACAATGAGATGAAGATAACATCGGTCCAATCCTGAGGGACAGGTGTACCCAAACATACATCAGAAATAAGACGGTGGACCCCTGCGGTGATTTTGTCACCATCTCAGCGGAGTACCTCAACGGGGATGCCATCAAGACCAGGTCCCTTTCCGGTGTTACTTCCTTGATTGTTTCGCGGATCTCGCCGATGGTGGGATGATCCATCATCTTATGGCTTATGTCCCTCTGAGGTTGACCGTCGAGGACACTGTCATTAATTAGCCTGGGGCGCCCCCTTGAGTGGGAATGCCGAAGGGATCGACGCAATTTTTGTTCTTTCCCACCCATGAGTTTCGGCTTGTGGGTGGGCCCACGTTAAAACGAGGCCTTGTGCCCAGCCCATACAAGTGGGGTGTGAGGCAAATACCTACTGTTATTAATGACTGAGGCATTGTAAAATAGATCCACGAAGTGTTCTGTCCATCGCTTCATGATACTCTCGGAGCTTTTTATGGAGATGGGACCCGTTCTTCGATTTGAGGGGTACCATTGTGGGCCAAACACTTGTCTGATTAAGTAGTACAGTTTTTAGCGTCCTTGCTATCATAGACTTTCTGGGTCCTCTTTGAAATGTCCAACCACCACTGGTGTTTCATCCTACGTGAGTTGCGTTGGAATGGTGATTTTGCACTTCTGAAATTTCTGTCATGAAGATTCACGGTCTTTAGAAAATGCACTGAGATATTTTTAGTACAGCTTGTTTTTCTATTCCAAAAGTTTGTTGATTCGATGATCATTCTCATCAAACCGATGTTTCCGCTTTTTGAGGCCAACAATATTGACGCTTGTCTTGTAAATCTTAGTCCTGAATTGATCCCATGTGCCGTCGAACTGCTTATCCTCAAACGCCCCCTGAAGTTCTTTTCGTACATGAAAGTCCTGGAGTTTCAATACACCAATAAGTTTTGGGGACTTTCACCCCTTGAGAACGAGATTTGCACATGACGTGGAGTTTCAGTTTGGCACGCACAAGTTTGTGATCCGAACCACACTGTGCCTCGCATGACCCTCACAGTGCACTCATCCTGAAGGTCTCGTTTTCGAGTGATGATATAGTCAAGCATATGACTGTGCCCTGATCGCAGTTGAGTCCAAGTTGCTTTATGGGCAGGCTTCTGATTCGATAATATGTTGCAGATGACTACTCCGAGTTCGGTTCGAAGTTGGAG
This sequence comes from Doryteuthis pealeii, assembly GCA_023376005.1. Classification (NCBI taxonomy): domain Eukaryota; kingdom Metazoa; phylum Mollusca; class Cephalopoda; order Myopsida; family Loliginidae; genus Doryteuthis; species Doryteuthis pealeii. The sequence continues at coordinate 5,217,366 of CM042163.1, forward strand.
CAAGTGGAGACCATTTCCATTAATTCTTCTCAGACCATACTCCCCTGCGCCGTCCAGGTTCCATGATCTTGTCCCACCCTGGTGTTAAAACTGAGGAGGATTTTGTCGGATTCTGGGAGAAGCATATGACTGATCTGAGACCTCCCCATATATATATATATATATATAAACCTAATGAGTCAGATATACCTACTAAAAGTTTCGTTAGTGTTTTCAGGGCTAAGATCTGACTGTCAGATCTTAGCCCTGAAGAGCACTAAGCGAAATTTTAGTAGGTATATCTGACTCATTAGGTTTATATATATATATATATATATATAATATATATATATATATATATATATTAGGTTTATCTTTATTATTTGCTCTAATTAGGTATTGAGCACTCTTTACTTGCTTTAGAATATCCTGGCGGTTTTTATATGTATATATTTTTTCATATANTATATATATATACATATAAATTTTTTTTTTTCTTTTGGCCAAGTATTATAGTATCAACCGATTATTTTCGCTTGGTACGACTATCTGGTCTTTTGTTTTTTACAAAGATTTCTTTTCCTCCCCAGGTGATGTTTTGTAGTATATTTTACAATCAAACTATTTTCCGGTGTTTTTCTTACCACAAGTGTTTACCAACAAGTTGGTATATATATATATATATATATATATTATATATATATAATATATGTGTGTGTGTGTGTGTGTGTGTGCGTGTTGTGTGTGTGTGTGTGTGTGTGTATATATATATATGCGTATATAGTTATATACATATATATGCGTATATGTATTAACATATATATATACACATATGGATATTATATGGACACATATATTCAATATAAATGTATACCGATGTGTATACATACACACATATATATATATACATGCTTATATATTTATATATGTGTGTACATATATACGTATTTATATATGTATATATACATATATAGTATATGTATAAATGTGTGTTGTATATATATATGGAATATATATGTGTGTGTGTATGTGTGTGCATCTCTCTCTCTCGCTCTCTCTCTCTCTCTTCTCTCTATATATATATATATTATATATATATATATATATCCATCTATATCTATCATCTATCATATATATATATGTGTTCATGTATATATATATATTTATTATATTACCATGTGTATATATATACATATATATACACATATGTAATTATTTTATATATATATTCAAGTGTATATATTCATATATATACATATTATATATTATATATATATATATATATATATATATATATATATATATTATATATTATATATTCATTTTGATATATACATATATTTTATATATATATTCATTTTGATATATACATATATTTATATATATTTATATTATCTTATATATTGTATTCATATATATATTATATTATATATATATATATATATATATATATATATATTAATATATATATATTATATATATTATAATATATATTATATTATTATATATATTATATAATATATATTATATAATATATATATATATAATATATATATTATATATATATATATATATATTATATATATATATTATTATATATTATATATATTATATATATTATATATATATATCATATATATATTACGAATTATATATATATATATATTATATATTTATATTATATATATATATTTATTATAATATATATATATTATATTATATATATTAATATATATATATATATATATATATATAATTATAATATATATAATTATATATATATTATATATATTATATATTATATATATATATATAATATATATATATATTATATATTATATATATATACATATATATATATATATATTTATATATATATATTATATTATATTTATATATATATTATTATATTATATATTATAATATATATATATAATATTATAATATATATATATATATATATACTATATATATATATATATATATTATATATATATATCATTATATTATATATAATATATAATATATATATATATATATTATATTATATATTATATTATATATATATATTTATATATTATATATATATATATATATATATATAATATATATATATATATATTATATATATATATAATTCTGTTGTCTTTAGTTTGTTTATAGAAACCCTTCAGAATACAAGCCAGTCTCTTATTGCGGGTGTCTTTGTCATGTATCACTCTGCTGAGCATGTGCGTCAAATTCTTGTGTGTATGAATACTAATGCGCTTGTCCTACATTTTCTATTATTCGTGAATATTAATGTGCCTGTCCTATATTCCTTGTGTGTGCTACATTCTTTCTCAACGTACTTCCCTTCTCCTTCTGTCTTCTCTCTTTCTTTCTTTCTCCTTCTCTGTTATTTTACTCTCTTTCTCTCTTGTATTTTTTTCTGTCTCTCTCTTCTCTTTCTCTGTGGATATCTCTTTCTTACTCTTAACATTTCTAGGCAGGAGTTGCGTTATCATAAACCTTTTTTCTGTGTGTGCGTGTGTCTGTGTGTGAGATTCTTGTCAGTGTGAGGTAATGTGTAGATGCCCTATATTTTTCTATGTGTACCCTGAATCTCTACTTTCTTCTTTTTTTTTTTCCACGGGGGTGGAGGTGCCACCAATCCTTAGTCCGCCTCCCACCCGGCAAATATTGCTACCGTCCTCCTCACAACATGCTCTGTATCGATCCAAACAAAGTAGTGATAGTCACCTTCAGAACTTCGCATATCATTATGCAATTTTATTATTACTTTTTTACTTTTATTTTTCCCTTGCATTTTGATTCGTTCTTTTAGCAAAATTACAGAACCAATCTTTTATAGAAAGAAAATAATGGACGTCAAATTTGAAAAGTTGAGACGAACTAAATAAATAAGATAAACGTAAGCATTTTAAAAAAGTAAACACAGCAAAATAAATATTTTTGTTTTCCTTTTCTAACTGAACACAAAAAACAAAAAAACCATGTGTGCATTATTTTTGTTGCTATTTCAGCAAACCCATTAAATAAGCAAGTAAGGCTTGACGCAAAATTCAATCATTTTAATTTGAAAAGCTTTACAAAATCTTAATTGGTGTTTTTCGGTGCTTTTCATATATATATATTATATATATATATATATATATATATATATATATATATAATATATATATATATATATATATATAGATATAGATATAGATATAGATATTTAAATATATATATATATATATAATATATATATATATATATATATAAGATAGATATAGATATAGATAATAGATATAGATATCTGAAGATCCTTATGGTAAAACTCGAGTAGGTTATTTCTATAACACACTGTAATACTATATTTACACACACACACACACAACATATATATATGTGTGTATGTACATATATATTATATTTACACACACACATACACGCAAATATATATACATATATATATATAAATATATACATAATATATATAATACATATAATATATATAATATATAAAATATACATAATATATATATACATATATATATATAATATATTATATGCATATGATATATATGTAATATATATATACTATACATATATCTATCATACATAAATATATATATAAAATATATAACATATAATATATATACATATATATATATATATTTATATATGTAAATATATAATATGTATATAAATATAATATATATATAAATATATATATGAATATATATAAATATATGTGTATATAAATATATATATAAAATATATATAAGTATAAATAATATAGATAACTATATATATATATAAATATTATATATATGAATAAATATCTAAAAAATATATAAGTATATATATATAATATATATATAAATATATAATAAATATAATATATAATTTAAATATATATAATATATATATATAATAATTATTATATAATATTATATAATACATAATATAGTATAAATATATATTAATATGTATATATAAATATATATGTATAAATGTAAATATAATATATATGTATAAGAATGTATATATATATATATATATATATTATATATATATATAATATATGTATACATATAAATATGTATGTATAAAATATAATAAGTATATATTAGAAATATATGTATATAAGAAATATATATATAACACACACACAGATATATTATATATATATATATATATAATATATATATATATATATATATATATATAGGGACCTATATGAGTCAGATATTATCTACCATATATATAAAGAATTACTGATAATTGCCTGACACTATTCACTCCAATTTATTCAACTTTAATTTATCCCTGAATTTTTTATAAGGATGTCAAATTTAACTTTAAAAAAATTAAAATGAAAAATGGGAGTTCCTTCTAATCACTTGAACTGGTCATTTTTTGTGATCTATAAGTAGTGATTATGTGGCCCTTCTCTCCAGCCAGTAGGTCGGTCATCTGGCCATTGCTGTCTTTGCACTGACATTATTATTATTATTATATTAGCATTATTATATTATTATTTTATTATTTTATTATTATTATTTTATTTTTGGCACCAGTGGTGGTGGCGGTGGCGGTGATGAGTGCTGCTGCTGCTGCTGATTTCTTTTCATCATGGAATCTAACAAAATGGAAAAGAAGACTGATTTTAGCCATCAGCCCAAAAGCTGGTGACCAAATGGTGTAAATCTCATTCCTGGAGATTTTTTTTTTTTTCATGAGTAAGATCCAATTTGACAATTCATTAAAACAATCTTTATAAACTGTGAGTCTGTTTATTGTTCTGCTTAATTAAGATTAGTTGGTATTTGATTTTAATTTTTCATTTACTTGAATAGTTTTTTTTAAATTGTTTCTATTGTAATTCATAATTTTTTTTGTAAATCTCATGTTGTTTTTGTTTTTCTTGTTTTTTTTCTTAGAATTTTGTTCTTGGTTTTTTGTTTGTTTTTTTTTTTTTTTTGTTTGTTTTTTTCAAAATTAACATTTTAAAATTATCTTCAACTGAAAATCCATGAAAAAACAAAAAAAAACCCAAACAAACAAAACAACCCCCCCCAAAAACACCTGAATATTTGTTAAAAATAATCCTAAATTACAGAATCCAATTCTTATAACCCTTTTGATTTTCTTTCACCATTTGTTGTGTCATGAGAAAACAAATTATTTTCTTCTTTTTTATTTATTTATTAAAACAAGCATCAACTTGCTCAATTATGATTATTAAAACTTACAAAAAGTTACGTAAAAATCATTCATTTCTTATTGGGATTATTTGCAAATTTGTAACATTTTCTATAAATATATTTTCTATTTTTTCTTTTGATCTAATTCAGTTTTTCCAAATCAAAATTAATTTTGTTATTCAATCTTTAATTAATTATTAGATTAAATTTCATTAATTTAAACCAAAAACACAGAAACTAATTTGTCTCACAGCCTGCCACATTATAACATTGTTTCAAATGTAAACTGGTTATTTCATTACTAAATATTCAAAACCATAAGGGTTTCTCTATGAAAACTGCCAGATTTACTAATAGCTATAGTGGACCATTGGCCTAGGGCTCACAGATACTGGGGTCCCACAGAAACTATTTTTTCATGGCAGTATGCACATTTATAAACTTGTTTCAATGTACAGCTGGATATTTCATTAATAATATATTCAAAACCATAAGGGCCTCCCTAAATGAAACGCTAAAATTTACCAATAAGATATAGTAAGCCACTGGCCTAGGGCCACAGATATCGGGTCCCACTGAAACTAATTTGACTCACAGCCTAAGGGAGATTATAACTTTACTTCAAGTTCGTCTGGGTATTTCATTATATAATGCCAATGAATTTGATCCTAACTGGGTGAAATATGTAAGTTAAACTTCTGTCATCTGACAATAAACCAGTGGGTAGGTCTTTCAGTCATAACTATTGACTTTGATTCTCACTGTGTTCTCCATTGTTATGAATGCGGATTCAGATTGAGGTAAATATTTAAGGCAAATGTTAAAGAGTAATAAAAATTAACTAATCTCACAACCCTTTCATAGTAAATTAGATTCTCTTACTCATTATTCTCAACAATTTTAGTCTGTTGTTAACTTAGTAAATATCTAACAATCTATTCTTATGTTTCTAAACACACATACGGGGCATGCCTACAAAAAGTCAGAAACGATAGCTCACATGACTTATCAGAAACATTTTTTCATGCTAGAGTTGCCGAGGCATAGAATAAAGCTGCCTCATCTGTTTGTGGGCTGCCGAAACAATGCATCTTTAAGAGCCTCCATGCTTCGCTGTAGTCCTGCCAATACTATACCTGATATCCCTCATGCCACACACATACATGCATATTACCTACGTACGCTGTCATATTCTGACACTAATACATTATTCTATGTAACTAACATGAGAACTTTGAATGAGTTTATTACTAAAAAGTTTCGCTTAGTGTTCTTCAGGGCTAAGACTGACAGTCAGATCTTAGGCCCTGAAGAGCACTAAGCGAAACTTTTAGTAGGTTATCTGACTCATTATGTTCTCTCTTCTCTCTCTCTCTCTATATTATATATATATAATCATGGGGAGGTCTCAGATCAGTTCATATGCTCTCTCCCAGAATCCGACAAAATCCTCCTCGGTTTTAACGCAGGGTGGGACGAGATCATGGAACCTGGACGGCGCTGGGGAAGTATTGGTAGAAGAATTAATGGAAATGGTCTCCCACTTGCTTCCAACTTCGAAAACCGAACTCGGACTAGTCATCTGCAAATATTTATCGAAATCAGAAGCCCTACCCATAAAGCAACTTGGACTCAGACTTGCGATCAGGGCCACAGTCATATGCTTACTATTATCATCACTCGAAAACGAGACCTTCAGGATGAGTGCACTGGAGGGTCATGCCGAGGCACAGTGTGGTTCGGCATCACAAACTTGTGCGTGCCACACTTGAAACTCCACGCATGTGCAAATCTCGTTCTCAAGGGGTGAAAGTTCCCCAAAAATTTTTGGCTATTGAAACTCCAGCCGACTTTCATGTAGAACATAGAACTTTCAGGGGGCGTTTGAGGATAAGCAGTTCGACGGAACATGGGTCAATTCAGGACTTAGAGATTTACAAGACAAAAGCGGTCAATATTGTTGGCCTCAAAAAGCGGAAACATCGGTTTGATGAGGAATGATCATTCGAATCAACAAACTTTTGGAATAGGAAAAACAAGCTGTACTAAAATATCTCAGTGCATTTTCTAAAAGAACCGTGACCTTCATTTGACAGAAATTTCAGCAAGTGCAAAATACACCATTCCAACGCAATTTCACGTAGGATGAAAACACCAGTGGTGCTGGACATTTTCAAGAGGACCCAGAAAGTCTTGATAGCAAGGACGCTAAAAAACTCGTACACTTAATCAGACCAAGTGTTTGGCCACAATGGTATCCCTCAAAATCGAAGAACGGGTTCCCCCATCTCCATTTAAAGAATCTCCGAGGAGTATCATGAAGCGATGGACAGAAAAAAACTTCGTGGATCTATTTTAGCAATGGCCATCAGTCATAACTTAACAGTGGGGTATTTGCCCTTCATACCCCACTTGTATGGCTAGGCACAAGCCTTGTTAACGTGGGCCCACCCACAAGCCGAAGCTCATGGGTGGGAAAGGAACAAAATTTGCAGTACGATCCCTTCGGCATTCCCTCTCAAGGGGGGCTGCCCCAGGCTAATTAATGACAGTTGTCCTCGACGGTCTACTTCAGTGGGACATAAGCCATAAGATGATGGATCATCCCAACCATCGGCGAGATCCTTGCGAAACAATCAAGAAGTAAAACCGGAAAAGGGAACCTGGGTCTTTGATGACATCCCCGTTGAGGTTCTCCGCTGAGATGGGTGACAAAAATCACCCGCAGGGCCACCGTCTTATTTTCTGATTGTATGTTTGTACACTGTCCCTCAGGATTGGACCGATGTTATCTTCATCTCATTGTACAAGGTCCGGTTTTGCACTATTATCGAGGTATAAAACCTTCTCGATATGGTGGGCATAGTCTTTTCTAAGGTCCGGCTTAACCGACTAACCAGTTGGAAATACTTCGGTCATTCGCCAGAAAGTGGCTTCAGATCCGATCATGGAACGATGGATATGATCTTTTCTGTTTCGGCAACTTCAGGAGATGTGCATAGAACAACAGTAGCACTCTACCAAGTCTTTATGGATCTAAACGAAGCGTTTGACGCGGTGAATTATGCCAGCCTATAGTCAATTCTCAGGAAAACTTGAATGCCCCACCGGGGATTCGTGTCCATTTTTTAACACACTTCATCAATACATGAAAGCAAGCTTTCCTTTCAACGCTCAATTTTGGAGCCCAATAGCCAGGGACAACGGAGTTAAAACACGGTGACAATTCCTTGCACCGACATTGTTCTCCACTTTGTGGCGACTCTGTCATATGCTTTCCGGGACCGCTAATGCTGATGTCTTTATACGATTCCGAACCCACTGGCAAGTCTTCAACCTCGCTCGTTTTAATGCAAATCTAGAATCTTCCAGAGCAATCGTCTGTGAACTTCTCTACGCTGATGATGCAGACTTCGTTGCTCACCACTGAAGAGGACATGCAGGAAAATAATGGTATCTCTTCTCTGGAGTTTGCACTGTCTTTCGACTTCACCATCAATTTAGAGAAAACTAAAATGATGCTCACTCCACCACCCGGTCATCAGTATGTGGTCCCAACATCTACGTCAAGGGGACCAGCTGAAAGTGGTTGACTCATTCGTTTATCTTGGCAGCGCTCTATCCAGAGATGGAACTTGATTCAAAGAATATTCTCTAGGGTGAACGAGCCAGCAAGGCATTTGGTGGGCTTCGAGAGACGTGTGTGGTACCCAACATCTACGTCAAGGGACCAGACTGAAGGTGGTTGACTCATTCCGTTTACTTTGGCAGGCGCTCTATCCAGAGATAGAACACTTGATTCAAGGAATTCTCTAAGGGTTGAACGAGCCAGCAAAACATTTGGTGGCTCGAGAGACGTGTGTGGTACCCAAATCTCTACGTCAAGGGAGACCAGACTGAAGGTGTTGACTCATTCGTTATTTTGGCCAGCGCTCTATCCAGAGATAGAACACTTGATTCAAAGAATATCTCTAAAGGGTGAACGAGCCAGCAAGACATTTTGGTGGCTCGAAAGGAGACGTGTGTGGTCAGACAGAGCTATACCGTCAGAACGAAGCTCAGTGTGTACAAAAATCGTGTGTTCTGTCTCTACTCCTAAATTCTTTCGGAGACGTGGACTACGTATCGTCGCCACATTTAAAGCATTTGGAAGAGATTTCCATCAGACGTCTCAGGAGAATCTTAAATTTATATTGAAGCCAAAATGTGCTGGGCTAGAACATCTTGTATTGATGAAAGAAGCAGACTCCCAAGCAACTGGTAGTATTTCTATTGTAAAATCTTCTGAGCTTAATGTCTAATTGGTTATTCCTTATTTTTTAAATATTATTTTTCTTATGATTTTTTTTGTTGTGGGGAGGGTCCTAACAGTTTCTGGAAGTGGTCTTTCCACTTCTAGAGTCAATCTTTTTGACCGGTTGCCTTAACTTTGAAAACTTCGAGGTACTTTTCCTACCACTAATTTATTTACGGTTTGCCATTCTAATCGCGACTGTCTGTCTTCTACTGCAAGTCTGATTTAATATATTTGTTCTTGCATGTATAATTTCTTTTTTGTGTTATTTCACTTCTGTGAAATTCGTTCTGTAACTTGCACCTTCATTTCACAGGGGGCATTAATATTCTGTGCTGACCAGTTTGAAAGGCATGAGCTAGAGACAAGTTCATAAAGATAAGAAAAAACACGGACAATAACAAAAGTTTGAAGACAGGACGCGAATGAGGAGGAAAGGTGTGAACACTGTGCAGTTTGGGTTAGAAGCAGAGGGCAATTAAATCAGCTTCAATGGTGTGGATTTGCTTATTTTCTATCTACTGCTTACCGGGACGATACTATCGCCCTGACTAATGGTTCGAATCTGCTCCTGGTTGCTCGATCCAGCTGAATATATGCAGAATATCACGAGCCGACCCAGTTTATTTGACCACCCAGAAATTTGGTCATAACTTTTTTTGGCCCAGACTCATGGTCTCCAATTTCTCCTAAAAATTATGAACATTTACTTCCCCCAGTCTGAGTGTCCCAATTTTTAGATCCTTAACTTTTCGAGACACATTTTCTTCTTAAAAACTAGACATTTAAAGATATTATGTTTAAGTTGGTTTCAATTTAAGGTGGTTTGTACATTTTTATAGCCTTCCCGAACTTCCATTGACCGATGCGCCTTCGTTCCCTACGGGGACAACACCAAAACATACACCTACGATGGACTTGATATTTCTAATTTTTCCTTTGTTTTTTCACTAACAATTGTTCCACCCAGTGTCTTCCTTGGTTTTCGTAAGTTTTTCTATGTTTGGTATTAGTTGGGATTTATTGCATTAAGATGCTTTTTTAATACCATTTCTCTTTACTCTAACTGCTTTTACTCCTCAGGGGGACAGTGTGTTTGGCTCTTAGTTGGTCGTATGGATTCTTTATACTGCTTCTAAGTGGAACTGACAAAGTTTTGTATTCCTCATTTGGAGGTATACATTACTGAATGGTCTCCTGGGGAATGTCGAACTTATTTCTATTTTACTGTTACCGAGTAGTATTGCATATATTCCACTGTGCAATAAGGACGGCCGTATCGATACAGATTTTACTGTTTTGTCCCTTTGTTTCTACATTAGACTTTACGTAGTTTGCCTGTGGACTAGAGCTCGCCTCGTAGTTTGCCTGTGACTATTCTGTGGTCGGAGGATACTCATTTTGAAAGAGGAGTATGCTTTTGCAGTTTCATAGCACTGTTTATTTATTAGGATGTAGTCTAGATGCGCTTCTGTTACCATTTGGGTAGGTGTAGGCCATAGTTTGCCCCTTTCGTTTTTGGAATTTGGTGTTTAGGCACACAAGTCTGTTTTCAAGGGAGAACTTGGCTAGGAGTTTCACTGTTCCTGTTTGGTGGTGTTTGCGTAAGCAGAAAATTATTGTTTCGTTTTCTGCCTATCTGTGCATTCATGTCTCCCCCAATGATCAGTACACATGTGTTTTGCGGAGTGTGTCTGCATTAGGGGATAGTTCATTTGTAAAACATTTCAACGTCGTTTTCATCGCTGATATTTGGGGAGTTGTAACACAGGACTACTGCCATGCAGGGGATTGCCATTAAAACGTAGTACTCATGATTTTCAGTTGATTTTTTTCGATGATGTTTAGCGATTTTAGTTGCCCGAAGACTGAAAAGCATTCCTACACCTCCAATGGTGGCATTAGTGGAGTTTTCCCATTGGCATTATGGCGAACAATGTCCAGCCATTACCAGCATCATGGGTATTTTAATTCTAATTCACTGTGGTTAAATCTATCGTTCTTGCAGAACCATATGATGTTTAATTTTTTTCAGCTGCAGATGTCATTAGCTCGGCTTATTTCCATTTTCAACATTCTAAAGTTAAACATTGCTAAGAGGGTTTTTTTTTTTTGTTTTTTTTGCATTCAAAAGGTAGTTTGGATTTTGTGCTTAGTTTCTGTGACTGTATTTCTCTTCAGATATGGTGGCCAGAGTCGTGACCTCAGTAGTGTGTGTGTGTCTTGTTTGTGCTGGAGAGTGATGTGGTTTGGTGGCGCTCCATAAGATAATCTTTGGAACAAATTGGGCAAGCACTCGAACCTAACGGAACATGCATCTTTGTTATTTATTCAGCTTCAAAATGGTGATGCATGCATTGTTTTTTCCATGTTGTTACTACCATAGGGGATTGGTTTGGTTCATTGCGTACTCTATCCAATGGCCGTTTTGTAATTTCAGTAGGTGCTAAAACTTAGAAGATGAGGAGCAGTGTTTCCTTAACTAACTGTTTGACCTTTTGGAATTGACCTGTTTTGGGCTCCTCCAACCAGTAATCTTGTGACACTTACATCGTTGGCTCATCCTTTTGGGTCCATCTGCTGTTCTTACATCCATCACACTGTTACCCATGGTTCCTGTGTTACACGCTCTTATGGCATGTAAAATTCTATGGTAGAAAACTTTGTCAAAGTAAAAAAAAGACGAGCGATAGGAAGCGTTTATTTTATGTTTAGAAGGTAGAAAAGAGAAAAGGAAAAGAAAGAGGGGGCAAAATAATATTGATATGGGAAAAACATGTGGACTTTAACTAAGTTAAAACTTAAATATCTTAAAATGCTCTCCTTTTTTTTATTTGACAACAGTTCTACATAGAATTTTACATGCCATAAGAGCGTGTAACACAGGAAACCATGGGTAACAGTGTGATGGATGTAAGACACAGCAGATGAACCCAAAATGAGCCAACGATGTAGTTCACAAGATACTGGTTGGAGGAGCCCAAAACAGGTCAATTACCAGGATCAAACAGTTCAGTAAGGAAACAACTGCTCCTCATCTCTAAGTTTAGCACCTACTGAAAAGTTAACAAAACGGCCATTGATAGGTACCAATGACAAACCAATCCCCTATGGTAGTACACAAAATGGAAAAAACATGCAGCATCACCTTTTGAGCTGATATAACAAAAGATGCATGTTCCGCTTAGGTTCGAGTGCTGGCCCAATGTTCAAAAGATAATCTATGGAGCCCACCAAACCACATCACTCTCAGCACAAACAAGACACACACACACTACTGAGGTCACGACTCTGGCCACCATATCTGAAAATACAGTCACAGAAACTAAGCACAAAACAAACCTACTTTGATGCAAAAAAAACAAAAAAAAAACTCTTAGCAATATTTAACTTTAGAATGTTGAAAATGATAAGCCGAGCTAATGACATCTGCAGCTGAAAAAAATATAAACATCATATGTCTGCAAGAACATAGATTTAACCACAGTGAATTAGAATTAAAATACCATGAATCTGGTAATGGCTGGACATTTGTGTCGGCATATGCATGGGAAAACTCCACTAATGCCACCATTGGAGGTGTAGGAATGCTTTTCAGTCTTCGGGCACTAAAATCGCTAAACATCATAGAAAAAAATCCAACTGAAAATCATGAGTACTACGTTTAATGGCAATCCCTGCATGGCAGTAGTCTTGTGTTACAACTCCCCAAATATCAGCGATGAAACGGACGTTGAAATGTTTTACAATGAACTATCCCCCTATGCAGACACACTCCCAAACACAATGTACTGATCATTGGGGGAGACATGAATGCACAGATAGGCAGAAACGAAAACAATAATTTCTGCTTACGCAACACACCAAACAGGAACAGTGAACTCCTAGCCAAGTTCTCCCTTGAAAACAGACTTGTGTGCCTAAACACCAAATTCCAAAAACGAAAGGGCAAACTATGGACCTACACCTACCCAAATGGTACAGAAGCGCATCTAGACTACATCCTAATAAATAAACAGTGCTATGAACTGCAAAGCATACTCCTCTTTCAAATGAGTATCCTCCGACCACAGAATAGTCACAGGCAAACTACGCCTAAGTCTATGTAGAAACAAAGGACAAACCAGTAAATCTGTACGATACGGCCCGTCCTTACTTGCCAACAGTGATATATGCAATCACTACTCGGTAACAGTAAAGAATAAGTTCGACATCCCCCAGGAGACATCAGTAATGTATACTCCAAATGAGGAATACGAAAACTTTGTCAGTTCCCACTTAGAAGCAGTATAAGAATCCATACCGACCAAACTAAGAGCCAAACACACTGTCCCCCTGAGGAGTAAAAGCAGTTAGAGTAAAGAGAAATGGTATTAAAAAAGCATCTTAATGCAATAAAAAAATCCCAACTAATACCAACATAGAAAAACTTACGAAAACCAAAGGAGAACTGTGACACAATTGTTAAGTGAAAAAACAAAGGAAAATTAGAATATATCAAGTCCATGCGTAGGTGTATGTTTGGGTGTGTCCCCGTAGGGGAACGAAGGCGCATCGGTCAATGGAAGTTCGGGAAGGCTATAAAAATGTACAACCACCTTAAATTGAAACCACTTAAACATAATATCTTTAAATGTCTAGTTTTAAGAGAAAATGTGTCTCGAAAAGTTAAGGATCTAAAAATTGGGGACACTCAGACTGGGGGAAAAAGTAATGTTCATAATTTTAGGAGAAATTGGAGACCATGAGTCTGGCCAAAAAAGTTATGACCAATTTCTGGGTGGTCAAATAAACTGGGTCGGCTCGGTGATAATTCTGCATATATTCAGCTGGATCGAGCACCAAGGAGCAGATTCGAACCATTAGTCAGGGCGATAGTATCGTCCCGGTAGCAGTAGATAGAAAATAAGCAAATCCACACCATTGAAGCTGATTTAATTGCCCTCTGCTCTACCACAAACTGCACAAAGTGTCACACCTTCCTCCTCCATTCGCGTCCTGTCTTCAAACTTTGTATTGTCGTGTTTTTCTTATCCTTATGAACTTGTCTCTAGCTCATGCCTTTCAAACTGGTCAGCACAGAATATTACAATGCCCCCTGTGAAATGAAGGTGCACAGGTTACAGAGCGGAATTTCACAGAAGTGAAATACACAAAAAAGAATTATACATGCAAGAACAAATATATTAAATCAGACTTGCAGTAGAAGACAGACAGTCGCGATTAGAATGGCAAACCGTAAATAAAATTAGTGGTAGGAAAAGTACCTCGAGTTTCAAAGTTAAAGGCAACCGGTCAAAAAGATTGACTCTAGAAGTGGAAAGACCACTTCCAGAAACTGTTAGGACCCTCCCCACAAACAAAAAAAATCATAGAAAATAATATTTAAAAAATAAGGAATAACCAATTAGACATTAAGCTAGAAGATTTTACAATAGAAATACTAAACCAGTTGCTTAGGGAGTCTGCCTTCTTTCATCATAACAAGATGTCTAGCCCAGCACATTTGGCTTCATATAAATATTTAAGATTCTCCTGAGACGTCTGATGGAATCTCTCCAATGCTTTAATGTGGCGACGATACGTAGTCCACGTCTCCGAAGAATTTAGGAGTAGAGACAGAACACACGATTTGTACACACTGAGCTTCGTTCTGACGGTAATAGCTCTGTCTGACCACACACGTCTCTCGAGCCCACCAAATGTCTTGCTGGCTCGTTCAACCCTTAGAGATATTCTTGAATCAAGTGTTCTATCTCTGGATAGAGCGCTGCCAAGATAAACGAATGAGTCAACCACCTTCAGTCTGGTCCCCTTGACGTAGATGTTGGGTACCACACACGTCTCTCGAGCCCACCAAATGTCTTGCTGGCTCGTTCAACCCTTAGAGATATTCTTGAATCAAGTGTTCTATCTCTGGATAGAGCGCTGCCAAGATAAACGAATGAGTCAACCACCTTCAGTCTGGTCCCCTTGACGTAGATGTTGGGTACCACACACGTCTCTCGAGCCCACCAAATGCCTTGCTGGCTCGTTCAACCCTTAGAGATATTCTTGAATCAAGGGTTCCATCTCTGGATAGAGCGCTGCCAAGATAAACGAATGAGTCAACCACTTTCAGTCTGGTCCCCTTGACGTAGATGTTGGGTACCACATACTGATGACCGGGTGGTGGAGTGAGCATCACTTTAGTTTTCTCTAAATTGATGGTGAGTCGAAAGACAGTGCAAACTCCAGAGAAGAGATCCATTATTTCCTGCATGTCCTCTTCAGTGTGAGCAACGAAGTCTGCATCATCAGCGTAGAGAAGTTCACAGACGATTGTCTGGAAGATTCTAGATTTAGCATTAAAACGAGCGAGGTTGAAGACTCTGCCAGTGGTTCGGAATCGTATAAAGACATCAGCATTACGGTCCCGGAAAGCATATGACAGAGTCGCCACAAAGTGGAGAACAATGTCGGTGCAAGGATGTCACCGTGTTTAACTCCGTTGTCCCTGGCTATTGGCTCCAAAATTGACCCGTTGAAATGGAAGCTTGCTTTCATGTATTGATGAAGTTGTTAAAAAATGGACACGAATCCCGGTGGGCATTCAAGTTTCCTGAGAATTGACTATAGGGCTGGCATATTCACCGCGTCAAACGCTTTCGTTAGATCCATAAAGACTTGGTAGAGTGCTACTGTTGTTCTATGCACATCTCCTGAAGTTGCCGAACAGAAAAGATCATATCCATCGTTCCATGATCGGATCTGAAGCCACTTTCTGGGATGACCGAAGTATTTACCAACCTGGTTAGTCGGTTAAGCCGGACCTTAGAAAAGACTATGCCCACCATATCGAGAAGGTTTATACCTCGATAATAGCTGCAAACCGACCTTGTACAATGAGATGAAGATAACATCGGTCCAATCCTGAGGGACAGGTGTACCCAAACATACATCAGAAATAAGACGGTGGACCCCTGCGGTGATTTTGTCACCATCTCAGCGGAGAACCTCAACGGGGATGTCATCAAGACCAGGTCCCTTTCCGGTGTTACTTCCTTGATTGTTTCGCAGATCTCGCCGATGGTGGGATGATCCATCATCTTATGGCTTATGTCCCACTGAAGTAGACCGTCGAGGACACTGTCATTAATTAGCCTGGGGCGCCCCCTTGAGAGGGAATGCCGAAGGGATCGACGCAATTTTTGTTCTTTCCCACCCATGAGCTTCGGCTTGTGGGTGGGCCCACGTTAAAACAAGGCCTTGTGCCTAGCCCATACAAGTGGGGTATGAGGCAAATACCCACTGTTATTAATGACTGAGGCATTGTAAAATAGATCCACGAAGTTTTCTGTCCATCGCTTCATGATACTCTCGGAGATTTTTATGGAGATGGGACCCGTTCTTCGATTTGAGGGATACCATTGTGGGCCAAACACTTGTCTGATTAAGTAGTACAGTTTTTAGCGTCCTTGCTATCATAGACTTTCTGGGTCCTCTTGAAAATGTCCAGCCACCACTGGTGTTTCATCCTACGTGAGTTGCGTTGGAATGGTGATTTTGCACTTCTGAAATTTCTGTCATGAAGATTCACGGTCTTTAGAAAATGCACTGAGATATTTTTAGTACAGCTTGTTTTTCTATTCCAAAAGTTTGTTGATTCGATGATCATT
>CM042163.1:5241994-5261994 GCA_023376005.1 Doryteuthis pealeii
CTGAGCACTGTACACATACATGTATATTATTACTGTATGCTATTCATGTTCCTAACACTAATACATTATTCTATGTACTAGACATGAGACTTTGATGAGTTGTGGTGCACCTGAGCACTGTACACATACATGTATATTATTACTGTATGCTATTCATGTTCCTGGCACTAATACATTATTCTGTGTACTATACATGAGACTTTGATGAGTTGTGGTGCACTTGAGCACTGTACACATACAAGTATATTATTACTGTACGCTGTTCATGTTCCTGACACTAATACATTATTCTGTGTACTATACATGAGACTTTGATGAGTTGTGGTGCACCTGAGCACTGTACACATACAAGTATATTACTACTGTACGCTGTTCATGTTCCTGACACTAATACATTATTCTGTGTACTATACATGAGACTTTGATGAGTTGTGGTGCACCTGAGCACTGTACACATACAAGTATATTACTACTGTACGCTGTTCATGTTCCTGACACTAATACATTATTCTGTGTACTATACATGAGACTTTGATGAGTTGTGGTGCACCTGAGCACTGTACACATACAAGTATATTACTACTGTACGCTGTTCATGTTCCTGACACTAATACATTATTCTGTGTACTATACATGAGACTTTGATGAGTTGTGGTGCACTGAGCACTGTACACATACATGTATATTATTACTGTACGCTGTTCATGTTCCTGACACTAATACATTATTCTGTGTACTATACATGAGACTTTGATGAGTTGTGGTGCACCTGAGCACTGTACACATACAAGTATATTACTACTGTACGCTGTTCATGTTCCTGACACTAATACATTATTCTGTGTACTATACATGAGACTTTGATGAGTTGTGGTGCACCTGAGCACTGTACATAATAAATTTCATTATTATTATTTAAATACCTAAAGATATATAGTTTTTTCCTTTCTTTTTGATTATTATTGCTAAAATCTAAAATGAGGTAAAGTACCTAAACAATTTCAAGAAACTTTCACTTTGATTTACTTGCAATGATTTTTCTGTTACAGAATGTTAAAAAAAGCCAAACAGATTTGAGCTTTGCATTTTTTATTTATGTCTTTATGTCTTTATGTCTGTATGTTTGTGTTTTTTGTTACTTTCAATTTCTTCCCAGTCCTGTCAGCAGAGGGGTAAGACCCCCTCCCCCCGCCAATGGTGCCACTTGTTGGCCATAAGTGGCAATACATGATGCTTAAGGATGGAACCCTGGTGGCTGAGCAGTCCATGACATGCAACACTCCACTTTGGCCCTTACTTAGGCTAGATGGGCGTTGGAGGGCACCCTCTGATTAATTGGTTGGTCACATCAAGCCCTAGCACCTATATGATTGTCCCAACCCTATTGCCCTTATGGCAAGCCCCAACCCTTATCATATATATGCTAAAAGGTGGTGGGTGAGGGTCTTGATGTCCCGGGTATGATGGTGAAGTTCCAATTCTGGAGCCCTGGGGAATATGGAGTACCCCTTCATCACCATTCCTTCCAAGTCCGCTCTGACCTGGAATGGTCATACCTATTAGGGTCCCATCTATGGGTTAAATAGAAAAAATGAGTTTGAAAAAATTGAATTTAAAAAGAAATGTGTACCCATCAAAAATGAATAAAATAAAAACGTCTTCAGAATAAAATAACTCAACAAGGGTTGACATGCCGTAAAATCCAACCACCACCAACCAACCAACCAATCAATTTCAAAAAATGAATTCTGACCAACATTTAAAATTCAGGTGAAAAATATTTTATTCATATTCTGATTGTTTCTCCTTTTTCCATATTTATAATTTTTATTTCATAATTTTTATTTCATAACTTTTATTTTATAATTTTTTTTAGTCACAATGTCAAGTGATTGCTTAAATTTTAAATCTAATCAAAATGAAACTTGAATAATTTTGTGATTTATTTTGGCAAAAGTTCTCTAAGGCAGATTTGTAAATTAAGAAATCTAAATTGATTTTAAATTAACAATTGATCAGACACTTATCGACTGCAAAGAATGGACTTTCCTTGGCGTTTCAATCTCGAATTAAAATGTGCTATCTGATCATCTCTCTTTTCAATTGTGTTCTTCTTTTCACACAGGACATGATAAACAACAAGGTCCCAGAGGTTCCAATCCTGTGGCAGTATCCCCCCACCACCATCACCAACATTGTATTAAAAAAGAAAAGTCAGAGTTGTCTAATTGCATGCAGGTGCATGTTTACATCGATCAGGACTATTTTTTTTGGGGGGGATGAGACCTTACCCGTGTGTATGTATACGTAAAAAAAAAATAACAATGTATCATATTTTACACCCGAGGGAATTTAGTGAAATTCTGACTCTTATCAACTGCATTATTTTTCTTTACTTTTTTTTTTCTACTTGAGCAAATAAATCTTCTTATGTTACAATATCTGCTGTTAGTAAGTGGTTACCCATCTGAGAATTTTCAACAGTTTAACTTTTCATTTGGATTTTCTTCACTCTTATTAGATATACCACAAATTATTGTTTATATAATGTTAGGAAATCATTGTTTATGAAATATTATTATTCAAGTTCAAATGAGACAAATTGGCAGATGGCTAAAATATATGTGTAGTGAGTTTCAAAACTTCCTCCGTGTGTGGGGTGTGAAGCACCACCGGGTCTTATCTGTAATACCCACAATGCAATGGCCGAGCAGAGCTTGGAGTCAAAACACCCAAAAGAATCATTTGCAATAATGTGGACACCAATGGCAGTTTGAACATGGACAGAGCGGCACGTGCCATGCTGCAATGACGGAACATAGGAATATATTGTTCAATTATTCAATTCAAAATTATTATACATGTCAGTATTTATGAGATGAGGCTTGATAGGAATAATTTTGATATTTTGGACTGTTGTCCTCATCTTTATTGTGTATAAACACAATGTTTAAGCCATTGTAACCCCAGGCTCTGTTTTGATGGGTTTTTTAAAACATACTTTAAAATATGTCATCTTCAAATGATTATATTGAATACAAACATGGTGTTTGGAGCTCTGAAACGACATTTGTTTTCAAGGTAAATGTCTGAAGATGACTTATTCTAAGGTAATTTTAAAAAACACACCTAAACAGAGCCCGTGGTTACAATGGCTTGAACATTGTGTTTATACACAATAAAGATGAGGACAACAGTCCGAAATATCAAAATTATTCAAAATTATTAGTTCTAAGAAAAGAAAATATTTAGAATATATGAATGTATATTTCTTTAGAGAAAAAAATGTTTTATATTTATTGAAGGCATGTGGTGTAATGATTACCATCATAGGAAATGAATACAGCGAGACAAGTTCAAATCTTGGATGGGGCTGTTTGTATTTCAAATAACTCTAATACCCTTGGGAGAGGTACAAATCTAACTATTCTCCTTCTGTGGATAAATAGTAGGGCAGACTGGGTTCTTTAATGTTGGTATTGCTACTAGTCTAGAAGGAAAACTCTGAATTCAAACCAAAGGGTCTCTTTTCTTGTGAGTCAAAACTACTTTGAGAGTTCCACTGTCTTCTTCATCTTCTTCATCTTCTTCATCTTGTTCTTATTGTTCTTCTTGTTCTTCTTCTATAAAAAAAAATACAATTCCACAGTTGCTTCTGTGTTCTTTCTTTGCAAAATGCAAAATTAGATCAATAAGTTTTTAGCCTGATGCATAGTTAATAGCTGAATTTTGATATGAAACTTTCCTTGTATTGGTGGGTGGTTGTTTGGGGGAATGGCATAGTGGCTAATGTGCTGGACTGCAACATTGAAGTAAGCGAGTTCAAACTCTACTCATGCTATTACATTCACTTTCAGACTAATACTCTTGGGAAAGGTATAAGTAATATAGTAAAGTTTGCAGAGTGGCCTATTGTTGGTATCAGCCATACAGCGAGGGAGTCTATCCCTTTTTTGCTAGCACTAGACCAAGGAGATTGTTTTTGCTGAGGTGGAGCGCCACACTTACCATCAGCTTCCCACTTTACTGCACAGATACCTAATCCATGCTACTCATTCGCTGAGTTGGCGGGGTCCAGTATTGAACTCAAACCTCGTGATTCTAAAGCGGGTGCACTACCAATGGAACTGAATCACAGAGGTATAATACCCCCCCCCATCCTCCCAGCTATGGGTTTAATAGTGTCAATACTGTTCAACATGGATGGCTTTGGCATTAAATAACCCATGATGGTTGATATCCCATTAAACAAATAAAAACCAAACCATACCAGTGTTAGTTGACCAACAAAGCCTTACATTCATCATTTCTGTGCAGACAATGGATGCCAGCAAGAGAACTTGCCAAGAGCAATAACCAATAGGGATGGTTGGCAAGAGAGAGTCAAAGGAATCCATGCTTACAGTACGCCTTGAGAATGATTTTCTAATTTTTATCTGCTGAAATGAAGAAACTTGTTAATCTTATTTTTTCATTCAATTGACAGAAAATTTGAATAATTCACTGATTCTCAAAATTGGCTGAGTTTTGTGTTACAAAGTCTCTCATAAAGGATTATGGGAGTTTTAATGATTTTATGTTTGAGTTAAATTTGCAAATGGTCGTCAAAATTAAAACGGAAACTTATTTGGTAGTGCTCCATGACAGTTTAACTACAGTGTATGAATGAACTTTTTTCCGAATTGGGTTAGGGGTTTGGGGATTAAGGTTGTTTTTAATTACGTATTGCTTTAAAAAATAAAAAAAAAAAATCCAAATTACTATACATTTAATTACCCATTGAAATTAATTATTGAATCCAACGATAGACACATTAGTCTCAGTTGTTTGAGTTAGTATTGCAATGTATAATTTCAATTAAACTTGGTTTAAAAAAAATCATTTTTCAACATTAAATGTACAGTAATTTGGAGTTTTTTGTTGTTGTTGTTTTTTTAAAAGTAATACGTAATTAAAAACAACCTTAATCCCCAACCCCCTAAACTGTAACCCAATTCGCAAAAAAGTTAATTCATACAATGTAGTTAAACTGTCAAAGATCACCAACAAATAAGTTTCCGTTTTAATTTTGATGACGATTTGCAAGTTCAACCAGTTTAAGGTCATTGGTGTGTGTTCATTTGGTTGTCACTAATTTATTTTCTTAACCCCCATTAAATACGTGGTTCTTCCTTCTTGTAGTCATCAAGCTGAAAAGAATTAAAGGAAGAAAAAGGAAAAGAAAGACAAAAGGTAGTTTTAGGTTTCAGACTTTTATTCGTGGGTCATAGCTGCCTCGTGGACGGGAAATTTCTCCCTGTCCAGTTGCAGCGTCTGATCCCAGTTAAGGCCTAAGTTCGACTGGCTGGTGGTGGTAGGAAGTGGGTCCTTTTTCCTGCGCATGCCTTGAAGGTTCTTCCTGTTTGAGGGCTCATGGGAGATTGTTATCTTTTAAAATTTTATTTTAATCCCCACAGGATAAAGCCATTGAATTGTTTGATAAATATTGACCATTAAGAAGAGATATTTGCTACTCACCATTTATCAAAGATTAGAATTCGTCCTGTTTTCAATGTAGGATTCAATTTACTTGTTTACTGATGTCTTTAAATAATTCTATTCAAATAAAGTCCAATTATTATTGTAATCTGAGTCCTTCTGTTCAGTTATAATGAACTAACCATCAGTTTTTGTACTTTGCTTGGGTGTGGTATGCACAGTGGTGAGAAAACTGCTGTACGCAAAGAGTTAAATAGGAATAGTTACTTGAACTCATATAATTGTTGATAAATCATTTATATTAGTCAGGAACATTTGAAATCATACAACTGTGTGGAAATTATTTGTATTAGATAGGAATACTTGATATCATATAAATGTATGGAAATTATGTGTATTAGATAGGAATACTTGATATCATATATATATATATATATATATATATATATATATATATAAATGTTATGAAACTCAATTTTTGACTGAGATTCTGGTTCTACCTGGTGGAGACTTGAAAATGATCCCACAACACGCAGGAAACATGATTGAACAATTCAAATGAATTGGTAATTGTCATTTTTTTCTTATTGAAAAAATAGAATATAATCTTATGAACAAAAAAGAAATAAGATTTTTGTTTTTTGAAATAAAACCAACAAATAATCCGAGTTACTTTTGTAAAGATCTGGCCGAACATTTCTTTTTTTTTTTTTGGGGGGGGGTTGCGCATAAAATCAACTACAAACAAAGGAATGATTTACAAACCATAATAGTACAAATATATAAATATAAATATATATATATATATATATAAATATATATATTCAAAGTGGACATTAGTGAAACAGATAAAACAAGTGGGGCAGTTGAAGAAGGAAGAGAGAGAGAGAGAGAGAGAGAGTGCAAGAGAGAGAGAGAGAGAGTGTGTGTGTGTGTGTGTGATGAGAGAGAGAGAGAGAGAGAGAGAGAGAGAGAGAGAGAGAGAGAGAGAAGGTAAAAAAGCAGCAGCAGCAGCAGTGAAAAAGCCAATGTGGCCAGTGGGAAGAAATAATAATAATAATAATAATAATAATAATAATAATAAATCAAGAAATGAAGAATTAGATATGAAAATAGTGAGTTAAGAAGAAGTCTGAGTAGAATTTGGTCTGCTTAAAGGAGCTTATTAGTCTGAAGAAGAAGAAGAGGAAAAGAAGAGATTAATAGGGAAGAAGAAGAAGAAGAAGAAGAAGAAGAAGAAGAAGAAGAAGAGATTAATAGAAGAAGAAGAAGAAGAAGAAGAGATTAATAGAAGAAGAAGAGAGAAAGAGAGAAGAAGAAGAAGAAGAAGAGATTAATAGAGAAGAAGAAGAAGAAGAAGAAGAAGAAGAAATTAATAGAAGAAGAAGAAGAAGAAGAAGAAGAAGAAGAAATTAATAGAAGAAGAAGAAGAAGAAGAAGAAGAAAGTAATGCATATTCATAATATACTGACATGCAATGTAGAAGAAGGAAACAAGTCCAACACCTGAGGCTATTCAAACTAGGTCAGACGTGCTTATGGACTTTGGTGAACAAAAAACAAAATAAAATAGCAATGATTCCGACAGGCTTAAATCTTAGATAAGAATTGAAAGCATTAAAATGGACTTATGTTCTTAAACAATCCTATGATAAACTATATCAGTTGCTATTCTTAAATAAGGAACCTTAGATTTACATGGAAGTGAAATTTTTTTTTTTTTTAATTTTTTTTTTTAAATAGTAGCAAAATCACTAAATTGTAAATATGAATTTATCAACGTTTTCCTTAAATATAAAAAATTAAAATGCTGTAAAAATTTGTGTTCAATACAAAATAATCTGATATATTCTTTTGATTAAAAAAAATAAATTAATTAAGAAATAAGATTTGTACAAAATAAAATTACTTAACATGAATTATAAGGAAAAATTTATCATGAATTAGTTATTTTTTAATTTTGAAATTTAAAGAATAATGAAATTAATGAAATAGGAAAAATATTTGTACTGAAAATATTGAATTTTCATTGAAATTAAAAAAAATAATCATCAAATAAATGGAGCTGAAATTGGAAAAAAAATCAGATATTAAAATGACAAAAAATCATTTTAGATAATCATGACATAACTAATCCTCATTTTCAGTGGCCTTGTGCCAGCTTTATTCAAGGTCAATTAAAAATATGATTTGTTTCTTAGTGAAAACTTAAAAGATAAAATTAATTATGAATAACATGATTTTTATTTGGTTCACACCCAACTAGGAATTGCAAGGTTCTGGGTTCAATACTGGTCCTCTCCAAATCAGCTCATGAGTTGTATAGCTTGGGTAATCTGATCTGTATGGTAAAGCAGCATCTGGGAGCTGACGGTAGGTGTAGCATACCACCTCAGCAAAACAATCTCCTTGGTCTGGTGCTTGTCCAAAGGGGATAGACTCCTTTACTATTCAGCTGATACCAACAATAGGCCACCCCCGTTGACTTTACTTACAACAAACAAATATGGTTTATTTTGTTAATAATTTTAGCATGTCCTGGTTACAATGTCAAACTGCATCTAATGGTGAAGTTCCAATTCTGGAGCTCTGAGGAGTTTGGAGTAGTCTTCATTATCATTACTCCAGGTCCACTCTGACCAGAGTTAAACTGCATCTAATAGTGAAGTTCCAATTCTGGAGCTCTGGGGAGTTTGGAGTAGCTCTTCATTATCATTACTCCCAGGTCCACTCTGACACAGAGTAACTGTTAGAATCCCATTTATGGGTTAAAAAAAGGATTGAGTTAAAAGAAAAGAATTTTCAGTGCACATCAAGAATGAATCAAACAAAATGTATTCAGCATAAAATAACCCAACAAGGGTTGACTTGCTGTAAAATCCCCCCACTAAAAAGAAGAATTTTAGCTTATAAATATGATTCTTTATGTAAAATTTATTAAAACCAATGAGAGTATTAAAAATCATTTAAAGTACAATATATTTAATATCTTAATTTTGTTTAAATCTTTGTAAGTCATTTTTTTTCTTTTTAGAACTGTCATTAATTGTTTGTTTGTTTGTTTTGTTTTACGGCATATCAACCATGGTGGGTCATTTAATGCCAGCAAAGTTTTGAAAGATTTGTAGTGATAGTTTAGAAGAAGATTTTTTAAACTCAATTTTTTTTTTAAAAAAATTTTCTATTTAATCCATAGATGGGACCCTAACAGGTACTACCATTCTGAAACAAGTCTTTTTTAACCTCTTAGATTGGTTTAACACAATTTTTCAGTGGTGTACTAAAAGGTGGGTAGGGAGGACAGTTCACCCCAGGCTCACCCATTTTTTTTCATACATTTATATGATATCAAGTATTTAATACAAATAATTTCCATACATTTATATGATATCATATCAAGTATTCTATCTAATACAAATAATTTCCATACATTTATATGATATCAAGTATTCCTATCTAATACAAATAATTTCCATACATTTATATGATATCAAGTATTCCTATCTAATACAAATAATTTCCATACATTTATATGATATCAAGTATTCCTTCTAATACAAAATAATTTCCATACATTTATATGATATCAAGTATTCCTATCTAATACAAATAATTTCCATACATTTATATGATATCAAGTATTCCTATCTAATACAAAATAATTTCCATACATTTATATGATATCAAGTATTCCTATCTAATACAAAATAATTTCCATACATTTATATGATATCAAGTATTCCTATCTAATACAAAATAATTTCCATACATTTATATGATATCAAGTATTCCTATCTAATACAAATAATTTCCATACATTTATATGATATCAAGTATTCCTATCATATATATATATATATATATATATATATTATATATATATATATATATATATATATATATATATGGAGGGGCGTGGGCTAGTGGTTAGAGTCGTGGGAAATGGACTCGTCGATTCGAGTTCAATTCCTAGACGAAGCTGTTGGAATTTCACATAGCGCTAATACCCTTGGGAAAGGTATGAATCCATATATTCTCCCTCCAGCTATGGGTTAAATAGTAGGGCAGACTGGGCCCTTCAGCCTTGGGTAGGTAACCAGTCTAGGAGAGGGATAACTCTGAATTCAAAATTCCTGAGGTCGGTCGTTGATTGGATTTGTGGCAACCCTTGATGCACCAATTCTTTCCTATCGACTGTGCCAAAAAGTGTGGATGGTCCAACACAAGCCTTCACCACTATAAACAAATCACTGTGTGGGTGTTCATTGTGTGAACCCTCATGCGTCGAAAGTCGATGAGAGAGTCCATCATATATATATATATATATATATATATATATATATATGAGAGGTATCCAAAACTTGGTAGTGAGGGATGATTCTATATGTGATTTCTAAGATACACTGTATTATTATTGTATGATCCAGTATTTATAAATACAGTGAATCTTTAAATCACTAAAAAGAGCTCAATGTATAATAAACTTTTTAGATTATATACAGAGCAATATTCATCTTAGAAAGGAAGGAAAAACTCAACACCGTAATTCCATAATAAATTTATTTCAACCAAAATTGGGGCCTATATAAATCTAAGTTGATTTAATATAGCTTCCCAAAATTTCGTCTCATCAGATGGTAGATCAAGGTAATCTGAATTGCATAACTGAAAAATTTTACTTCTCAAAAAAAAAAAAAAAAATTTTTATATATATATATATATATATATATATATATATATGTATATATGTAAAATGAAATTGGAAGTGAATCCGACGGAACTTTGAACCTAACCCTTATCTAGCGGATAAGGTAGTTCTAAGTGACAGTTATCTCTGGATCCCGAGTTCAATCCTGAGTAGAGGCAATTAGAAAAAAATAATTAACACAACTCCTACCCCAGCTATGGTTAGCGGAATGAGAACAGGATACCCCAGTGGACTAAATAAAGGGTTAGGTTCAAAGTTCCGTGATGGCTCCCGATCACGACAAGAAAGTTCCCAAGTTCGAAAAGAAGGTTCCCGAGTTCGAAAAGAAGGTTCCTGAGTCCGAGAAGGTTCCCCCGAGAAGGTTTCCCGAGTCCGACAATAAATACCTGAAGAAGGCCGGAGGGCATATCGGCCGAAACGTTGTACAAATAACAATGAAGATGGGGACAATAGTCCGAATAACGCAGATAATACTAATCTTCAAGCCTCATCTCAAACATTCAGAGAAATCCTATGGATAATTTTATATTGAAATCAAGTAAAGTAAAAATAAGTGTAATGTTTTTGTGTTGGTATTTGATTTCATCGGTCTTTCTAATTCAATATTATATTTAATTATGTTAAAACTTAACAATGCAAAATAAAAAAAAACAAATCAAGACAAAATATTTTTGATGTAAAATTCTTGAAATGAATGAGAGATGATACATTTTCTGTAGACATTAAATCATTCAATAAAATCTGCAAATAAAAAAGATTTTATAGTTTGGACAAATACCAGCTTGTTGTCTTTGCCAAAATGTATTTGACTATTAAAAAAACATAAAGATAATAATAACTAATAATAGTTAATCTTTCTTTAAATATAAATCAGGTCATCCAAATAAAAATCAAATCTTACATAAAGTAACCACCTGTCTCATACTCATGTTTGATCTTATATTTCTACTTTTGATTTTTTAGGCCTAGACATATTCTATAATCTGGTTGGGTTATAACGATGCTTATTCATATAGTGAGTTTTGAACAAGAATAGATTGGCAGAGCCCATCCCTCTCCAAGTCTATCATTGGTTTGAATTTCAGAGTTTTCTTTCTAGATAAATTATCATACCAAGGTTAAAGAACCCAGCCTAACCTACTATTTACCCATAGCTGGAGGGAGAATAGTTGGATTCATTCTTTCCCAAGAGTATTAGCACTGTGTGAAATGTAAACAGACTCATTCAGGATTCGAACTCGGGTTGTCGGATCCACTTTCCACAGTGACAACTTTTATGTCCCAAGCACCACAAATACGAGAACATAAAGAAAAGAAATTCTTTTTTTTCTGTTTAAGGTTAATATTAAAACATATATAATCAACTGTTCTGGTTTGATACCGGTCTTTGCCAACTCAGCACATGAATAGCATAGCTTGGGTAATATGATCTGTACAGTAAAGCATCTGGAAGCTGATGGTAGGCATGGCACCCCACCTCAGCAAAAACAATCTCCTTGGTCTAACGCTGGTGAAAAGAGGATAGACTCCCTCATCTCGCTAATACCGACAAGAAGCCACGTCCATAGTCCATTTAGACAAGTATTTCTCCTCCTTTTCTTCCTTGTTTAGATGATACCAACTATAGGTCACTCTGCAGAGTATGTACCTATGATAAGTTGTAGTACACCTGAGCACTGGACACAATAATTTCATTATTATTTATACTAGCAAATATATGCACCCTCCGTAGGGTGCAAGTATTTAAGTTTTAATATAATAAAATATCATATTAAATTAGAAAGGCTAATGAAACTGAATAAAAATTCAGATAAAAAGATTTGGAACAGAGGGTGTATGATTGAAAAATAGAACAACTTTGACACTAACTCTTCCATCATTTTCCATTACTCCTGTCTTTCTTTGGTAAATTTTCCTAATTTAACTATTTAGTTAAAATAGGAAGTAAAGAATAAAATTACAGTTATTTCTTCTTGTTAATGGATTTCTTTTAAGATTTATTGAAGAGATTTTTGCTCATATTCAAAAAGATAAAACCAAACAATTAGAAATCAAGAATATTAAGCACATATTTATTAAAATCAAATGTTTAAGATCAATATGCAAATTAGTCTTCCCATTAACACTGTAAACCGCTATTTTGTTGTATATATAAGTACAACTGCGTGTTATTAGCTTGTAGATATGGTCAACAGTCTTAATGATGTAAAACAATTTTGTTAATAATTGAGGTTTAAATAAATATAAAATCATGGAGAATGTGATGTAAATAACAAAGGGAATTGTAACTTGTATAGTAATATAGTTTCGGTTACAGACAGACAAACCCACAATCTCCATTATAATAAGATATATTTTAAAAGAAAAACATAAAATCTTTTTGGCTAACAAAAAAAAAAAATTAAAAAATTAAAAAATAAAAATCTTATTATCATGGAGAGGTGTTTGCCCCTAACCGAAACTACGGCACTGTTGACATGTTGAGAAAAGTTTTAAAAGTGTTGTAAATGGTAAAAACCAAAAGCAAATTTGCCGAATAAAAGATTTTTAAAAAATACTTTGTATTATTTGAATTTTTCAGACTGTTGTCCTCATCTTTATTGTAATACACACAACATTTCGGCTGATGTGCCCTCTGGCCTTCTTCAGGTGTTTCTTGTCAAACTCGAAGCCTTCATATCATAATTGGAAGCCTTCATGGGACTTCAAACCATATCCTTTATTCAATCCACCAGGATAGATTGTTCTCATTCCGTTAACCACGACCAGGTACAAGTGTTAAGCTATGTTAAGTAATCCATGCTATTATCGCTCTTGGCCATACAAATTATCAAGCCTCAGCGCAAAAATTCAGCTGAAAAACAAAATACCATTGTAACGCAATGACAGAACAAGTTGAAGTATGTTGAAAAAAAAACAACCAAAGATGAGGATGTTAGTCTAAAAAAAAAAGATTGAATCCGTACAGTATTTCATTTTAAATAAACATTTAAGATCAATGAAGAAAGAGGCTGTGATCCCATTATGGTTGGTTGGTTGGATTTTACAGCACGTCAACCCCTGTTGGGTTATTTTATGTCAAAGATATTTTTGTTTTAATTATTCTTCAAATTTTTTCGTTTTTTAAACACATTTTAAAAAAAAACTAATTCTTTGATCGGTAATTTATGAGGAAGTGCGTCCCGGTCTCCTGCCTCAGAAATTGCTACCCGGTGACTATTAAAATAACGTCCCCAGCTATGTCGTCTCGGTGGTGTTACTTGAAAGAAAACAACCAACTTAGGGCGTTAAATGTATTTTAGAGGGGGGGGGCTTCTCTTTTTTTTGTTGTAATTCTTATTTATTTATCGTAATTTGTTTAGAAATTTATTTATAGAAATTTGTCGTAATTCTTGTTTATTTATAGAAATTTGTCGTAATTCTTGTTTAGATATGAAGATGGATATCTATCTATCTATCTATCTACCTCAATTTGTTCATTTTTTACTTTGTTTATATATATCTATCCACCCATCTCCATTTGTTCATATCAAAAAAGAGAAGCCCCCCCCATAAATACATTTAACGCCCTAAGTTGGTTGTTTTCTTTCAAGTAACACTGCCGAGACGACATAGCTGGGGATGTTATTTTAATAGTCACCGGGTAGCAATTTCTGAGGCAGGAACGCACTTCCTCATAAATTACCCTTTGATCTAATAGACCCTAACAGGTAAAATTCCAAGTCAGAATGGTCCTGAGAGAAAATGGCAATGAAGTGCTACTCTACACCCCAGAGCTTCATAAATGGAACCTCAATATTAGATGCTCACGACACATTATTATCATAATTTTATCATATTTTGAACTATCAATCTTATCATAATGGAGATTCGTTGTCAGTCTGTCTGTAACTAAAAGTATGTCACTGTTTGCATCACAATACCCTCAGGACTTGCTGTTACATAATTATTAGATTCTTAATATGTATGTACAGTAGTGTAGAAACCAAAATGGCTGTTATAAGTTGCAGCCCACAGCCTTGAAGGATTGAATGACAAGGCTTGACCTCATCCTGATCCTTCCGGTGGATACTGTGAGAATCGGTGGAGAAGACCCTCTTCCGGTTTAGATTAGAAAGAGATTTTTAGTCAGATCAGCCAAAGCCACGACGGTAGTAAGTCATGTTAAGCGCACTGCCGTACTCAATCTGCACAGGTAGTCTGGTGGGGATTTCAGAATAAAATATGATCTAAGTTAAATTGAAGTCTTGTGTTATTATCTAAAAACTACCAATGACACAGGGCTTCTGATAAAGAGAAATCCCCAATGGAAGACCAGACACGAAGTCCCCAAGACGAAGTCCAGACGCTAGAAGAGACGCTGGAAGAAGAATAATAGAAGTAAGAAAGTAAGGAAAGAGAGTATACAACATTGCGTAAGTTTATCAATGAGTATTTAAATTATAGTCAAAATCATTGATACATTCCTTAAATATTATTTATTAATGATGTCTCTATTAAAATCTGAGTTAGATTTGCCTCAAAACAGCCCATGTTATTAGTGCATTTAAAATCCTGCAATGTGTCTTATATATCACTAAGAAATAAAGGTTTACATAATATATGGTGTGGTTAATTCGCATACAGGTTTTAACAAAACCAGGTTTAATAAATAATCACTTAGTTTTATTGATTCCTAATATTATTGTTTTATTCTCCAACATATTAAAATCAATCCTATGAATAATTTATATAGAAACCAATTAAAATATAATTAAAATAAGAGTAATCTTTTTATATGTGTTCTTATTTAATTTTGTTTGTATTTTTAGTTCAATATATTTCATTGCATTAAAACTGGCAGAGGGTGCATATTCTTGATAGTACAACTAATAAAAGTTGCATTTGTACTTCTCTGTTGCAAAAGGAATTAACAATTTTGATTCTTTTTTTATAGTAAATGTTCATTTTTTTTTTTCTTTAATGATTTTCCTTCATTTTATTTTATTTTCAATGAGAAAACTTTTTTTCTTTTTCATGTAAATAATTTATTTTTCTGCGCCAATTTAAATTTTTACTTTTAAAATGAGAATCTTTGCACATTTTTTTTTTCTTTTTTTCAATGTGATACAAATATTTCGCAAATTTCATGGCTTGAATAAAGACAGCCTAAAAAGGAATACATTCTCAACTTACTGGGTTGGTAGTTGTTTTGATTTTGAAATCAAAATATAAGAATAAGTTGAATTATTTAAAAAAAAAACATTTTTAAAAATCTTATCTGTTGTTTAGAATAAGAAAAAAGTAAATGTTTAAATAATATTTATAACCTAACATGATTATTGTTGTGATGTTTTAAGGGGTCAAATAAGAACAAAACGACGGGTAACAAATGTCGGAAAATGTATTAACAGAAAGTAGACAAATACAATACAGAGAAGTGGGAATTACGTCCGACAAATAGAGTTATGAGCTGACTCGCATTGGCTTACTCTCAAGCCATAATTGTCCCTGTTACTTATAGTAACCCGTCGGCGCATTCCATTAGTCTTATAGGGTGTATCACCTATAACAATTATAAAGGGTCTGGTTTTAGCTTAGTCAGTAGAGCACCGGCATAGGAATCGCAAAGTTCCTGGTCTGATAGCAGTCCCTAACAACTGAGCGCATGAGTAGCATAGATTGGGTAATCTGATCTGTGTGGTAAAGTGGGAAGATGAAGATAGGTGTAGCACTTCACCTCAGCAAAAAACAATCTCCCTGGGATAGCCATGGTTAAAGAGCCCCGTCTGCTCTACTAATCACCCATAGCTGGAGGGAGAGTAGTTGGATGCATACCTTTCCAAAGGGTATCAGTTGACAAATCCATTTCCCTACAACTCTAATCATTATACCACACGCCTCCATAAATATGGGTAAATATAAGTTTTATGTGGGAGACGCTGTGGCGTAATGGTTAACATGCTGGACTACGAGATTGAAGTAAGGGAGTTTTAATTCTAGTCACACTATGCTTACTTTCAGACTACTACCCTTGGGAATATTATGGCTTAATAGTACTACTACTGTTCTTCTACAAGGATGGCCTTGGCATTAAATAACCCACAAAGGTTGATGTGCCATTAAAAAAAAGAAACAAAACCAAACCTAAGTTTAATGTTTATATATTTAGCTAAATTAGTATATATATATATATTAATCTTTGCTTAGTCTGATACAGGGCAGGGTAGGGGTTGAAGGAAGATTGTGTTGCATCAAGTTTTTTTTTTGGGGGGGGTACGCTGAGGGGTGTTATGTTAAGAAAGAACCTGTTTATTTTGAAAATCAGTCTTTGAATTTCTGACATTTTGTTTGACTGAAACACCACCAAGTGTCGATTATTGTGTCTGTTGCAAATATGCAACCATTTCAACTGCAAAATGTGAATATTAATATCAACTTACAATCTTTTTATTTATTTTTTTCTCTTTCAGTTAAAAGCAAAGATGATGAAAACTGATAAAATTTATCTCTTCTTTTTTCTACCAATTTTATGTATAGATGGCAGTTTGATTAAAAAATAAAAAGAAGACATTTTCTTTTTTCAGAATTGCTGAACAGTTTTAGGAAGAAAATTGGACCATATGACCTTTAGGCACCCCTTTTGCGATCTCGATTCGTGGGGACATTTTTTCCATTTACACCGTCAAAATCCATTTAATTGTTAACAGACTATTTTTAGAGTTTTTTTTTTAAATCATAAAACTAGCCCCCAACCCTAACCCTAACCCCAACCCCTAATCCTAACCCCAAACCCTAACCCCTAACAAACAACCGGATTTTGACGGTGTAAATGAGAAAAGTGTCCTTGTGAGTCGAGATCGCAGAAGGGGTGCCTAAAGGTCATACGGTCCAGAAAATTAATAATTGTCATTACATTTCTTCTTTTTTTTTCCTAAACTCAAAGATTAGATTTCTGCCTTTTTCTTTTACTGCTAAGAAAATAGTCAGGTCTACTTCCAAGCTGTAACCGTATCAGTGCTACTGTATGGCTGCACCACTTGGACCCTAACAAAACGCTTAGAGAAAAGGCTTGACGAGAGTTGCACAAGAATCTTACATGCTGTCTTAAACAAATCATGGAAATAGCACCCTATAAGAAAGTGGCTGTATGGCCACTTGCCTCCCACCTCCACAATAAAGATGAGGACAATAGTCCGAAAAATCAAAATTATTCATGAGTGTAAGATCAGTAGGAAAAAATATAAGGCATTCACAGAAGGAGGTATTTACCCGACCCGGCCGCCAAGGGCAGGATGTGACAAAAGGTAGTAATAGATCAGTAAGGTTAGGTTGGTAACCCTTACATCATAAGAACCATTAGAATAAGATGAAAGGGACATACTGGACACTGCTGGTGAAGCAAGAACGAACTCATAAGTGATGTTCTCTAGAGGATACCTACACACCAGTGTTGGCCAGCGAGCAAGGACCTACATCAATCAGCTTTTGTTGTATACCCTTTCTTTACTTCTATTATTCTTCTGCTCATCTTTGGTATCTTACGTTCTTCTTCTAACATCTCTGTTCTTGCTGGTTGGTCGTCCTCGATTCATTTCTTCTTCTAGGTCTGTCTTGTTGCCAAGACATTCATCAACCACAAAACCATATTATTTATGTAAACTTTTATTTACTTAACTAAACATTTTTCTCTAACTAAACTGCATGTGCAGTGAGCCCCAGCTAAAGCAGATATATCTTCTCTGCCTGACGTCCAAGCTGAAAACTAAAACTCAACCAGGTCCCACGTGACTTCACGTATTTCGCGGGCTTTCTGTAATATTCCATGGAAAGTCCCGCCCGTGATATGAAAAGGGGCCATCCCTTCAGAAATACAGGGGGTTGACAATAATCTTATGCATAGATTATGTCACACTTTGTGCAGATTCTGGATTCTGCACAGAAGACCTCACCAGGGATGATGACTGATGGGGATAATTGGTGAGAGAGAGACATGGATATCTGTGCTGCCAACACAACGATGATGATGAAGATGATGATGATGATGACTTTGTCAGACACACAGGTGTCAAGTTGCTTATAGTACCTGCTGTCCCCAAGTGGTCACTGACCCTAAGTACTGACCGATCTCATCAATGATTCATTTTGATGATCTAATAAGAACATTTAAGAGTGACTTTTAGCTCGGTCGGTTGAGTGTTTGGCTGGAAACCACAAGGTTTCTTAATTCGATACCGGTCCTCGCCAACTGAGCATATGAGTAGCACACGGATCTGTGCGGTAAAGTAAGGAGCTGATGGTAAGTGTTGGCGCTCCACCTCAGATGCTAAAAAACAATCTCCTTGGTCTAGCGCTATTGAAAAGGGGATAGACTCCCTCGCTGACTGGCTGATACCGACGTTAGGCCGCCCCGTCGACTTTACTTTTACTTACCCATGGTAGGTAAAAAAGTCACAAAAAAGTCACAATTGATTTATTTTGGCCAATTCGTTAAGTTTTGAAGAGAAAAATGTTTTCAATTTGAGTTAGATGTAATTTTGGTTTTATAAGTGACTTTTGGTGTTTGACTTTTTTCCAGTGACCTTTTTTTTGTTTACCTGGATTTCACTCGACCTGGGGTCACCAGACTACAAGTCCGTGGGCCGGCTCCGGCTCACAAAGGCATTTTATCAGGCCCGTCGACGGTAATTGAATTTGTTTGTTAAAACGTACAGAACACGAGACGTTCTGATACCAGTTAGTGTTTGGAACAACTTATATATGCGAGCAAGCCTTTTCAAAATTGAAATATGTGAAATCAACTCATCAAACGAAATTGACTGATAAACATTTGAAAGCAATTCTCTTGATTGGATGTAGCAATTCCAAACTAAAACATTGACAATATCTTGAAAGGCAAACTTCAATTTAAAAAAACTCACAAAACCTTTCTGCTAATGTTGCGTTCTTTGATAATATTTTAAAAATGAATATGCTGGTTTAATTTGTTTTTGTGCATCTTACACCACTCATCCATGAATATAACATGGAAAGATAAATTTTGTTTTACATCTTTTTCTCAGAGCTTTCGTTCTGGCAAGCAAGTATTGAACACAATAATAATGTGGCCTGCACTCGTTATTTTTTCAATTATCCACCTCTCCGTGAAAAAAGTTTGGTGATCCTTGCACTAGACCATAAGTTAATAATAGTCAAATTTTGGTACATAAAAAAAATTTGGGGTCATTTTTGGGCTTGTGACTTTTTCACTCATCAAATTTGTTTTACGATGTAAAAGAATTTCTGCTAAAACTTTTATCTATTTTATCTCAACGAAAAATGATCTGTTTGTATTATTTACTAGAATGAAAATGCTAACAAGAAATTTATAAAAAAATTTGATTTAACTTTTATTTTTCGACGGAAATGGTTTAGCTCAGTTGGTAGAGCACTCACCTAGGAATCATAAGGTTCTGAGTTCAATACCAGTCCCCACCAAATCAGCACTTGAATAGCACAGATTGGGTAATCTGATCTGTGTGGTAAAATGGTGCTCCACCTCAGAAAAAAAACTCCCTTGTCTTGTGTTAGTGAAAAGGGGATTGACTCCCTCACTGTCTGGCTGATACTGACAATAGGCCACTCCATCATCTTTAAAAAAATTAATTACAAGAATGGAATCGTTGAAAAGCAATTTACAA
Organism: Doryteuthis pealeii; assembly: GCA_023376005.1. Lineage (NCBI taxonomy): Eukaryota > Metazoa > Mollusca > Cephalopoda > Myopsida > Loliginidae > Doryteuthis > Doryteuthis pealeii. The sequence goes on from CM042163.1 coordinate 5,261,839, forward strand.
AAAAATTAAATTTAATGATTATTTTTCAAGGTGTAATGTAACAATTAACCTTATAAGTCTTATAATTGGTAACTGGAGTTAAAATTTTGACTGAGGTTGTTTGAAATAACTTCTTGATAACCTTTGACCTTAAGCTTCTTAAGGGACCAAAAAAAC
>CM042163.1:5266994-5294494 GCA_023376005.1 Doryteuthis pealeii
TGGGAAGAGGGGGGCAAACAATGATGTTCTGAAATTCTGAGATCCTTAAATTCTGATATCAGATTTTTTTTTTCTTTCTTTCTTTTTTTTTTTCTTTCCCTCAAAATAAAACAAAAGAAGAAAAAAACAGTTTAAATGATTAAATATGTCTGAATATATAATATTCTTTTAATAAATATTTCAATGTAATCCCATCTTTCATTTTTGTACCTGAAATATTTTTGAACCCCCAAAAAACACCCACTACAAAATTAGGGCTAATAGTCAACTTCATTGGCACCCAACTTCATTCTAAACAATAAAGGTGTATGTGGGGAGGGGGGAAGTCTTTCTTTTTCTTTTTTTTTTATTCTGGAAACAGACAGCGTCTCATTTGAGATTGGGTTAAGTGAGGCAGAGACAGAGGTTTTGTGTTGCAAAGCCAGCAGTCCAACATGTCAAGTATTGGCCACTCACTGCTGTTCAGGCCAAATGTTATTTATAGTAACAACCTAAGATTTTTGTTGGGAGCTTAAAGGGTTCCCTCTTCTGGCCTGATACTATTTATTACAGAAAAAGAAAATGGGGGGAGATTAACATAAAAAAAAACTAGTAAGGGTCCTGGTCCCATTCTTATTCTAATTTTATCAAAATTTCACCATCTTTTCAAATCTTTATACATAGCTCCCTTTATACTTCTCTGTTTATTCAGGAACAAATAATTCTAAAGATTTTGATGAAAATCAATATATTAAATTTTAATTTACATTTAGACAAAAATAAAATTGTTAAACATATATTATAATGTATCAGAAATATTTTATCACTTAAGTTTTTAAAATTTAGGACTATAAAATTGTATTTATACATTTTAAGTACTTAAGAATCAATTTTTAATATTGTTAATTTTAATTGATCTGAAGTTCAAAGGTCAAGTATTTTTTATTATCCATCAACTCTCTTTGTTTGAAATTCTAGATTTTGAAATCAAAACTTTTGTAATACAAAATACCAAATAAAAATTGAAATAAGTGAAAAAGATTGAAATAAATAACTTTTATTTAAGTACTATTTTTTAGTCTATCCACTTAAAAAAAAGAATTACAATAAAAATAAATGTAAAAAAAAACAAACAAACCCTGTAATTATTCCATGTAGAATTTCAATTGGATACAACGTAGATCCAAATTTGAAAATAGACATTAAAATAATATTAACCCTTAAAGGGAATTTATTTAAATTCTGTTTTTAAATGTTTTTATTTTATTTTAGCTTGGGTCACATAATATTTTCATTGTATTTGTATTTTTAGAGTAATATTTGCAATTGGGTGATTCTTTGTTAAAAAGAAAAGAAATAAAATATTGATTCAGTGTGTGGCCTGAATTTTTATAACCAAAAACATTCAACAAGAAGGGAAACATTTAATTATTGTATTTTGGTTAATCTGGGGTAACATTAAATACAATGATTAAAATGTTTTGATCATTGAACAAAACAAAAAAAAAGGCTTTGCGTTCATTTTCGTTCCAAAGGTTGCTAATTAGGAATTGATAGGCGGGTCATCACCCTGATTTGTATATTAGACTACTCTTTATTATTCAATGACTAGAAATTATCTGAAGAAAATGAATATCTTAAAAAGTTTTCTTTATTATTACTTCTTGAACTTTACATATTATCTAAACTAGCCGTACATACCCTGGGTGTAAGATAGTCATTATCAAAAATAAAGGACACTTATATTGAAGTTTAGGATAATCACTAATACTAGCAGGGCCTGTGGGTATACCACAGTATAATAATTTAATTATTACAATGTTTGATATGTTTACTCTAGTGCTATTGTAAAATAGTTCAATATGTAAAAAGTATAGTAATCTTGATTTAACTATCTCTCACTTATCTTTTTATTATGTTCAATTGAAACAGATTAGTGTTATCGTTTCCACACGCTCACCATCTCTCTCTATCTTTTCCCTACTCTCTTTCTTTCTTTTTTATTATATTTTTCTGTGTAGCATGTCCTATTTCTTCCCTTTATTTCTTAATGATAAAAATCCATTATTTAACTGAGGTGACGACACTCATAAGAAATAAGAATTTGCCGGATAAGTAACACCAGTTAATCAAGATTTACATTTTTGCATTTCATCTTGGACAATTTGGACGGTCTTATTTTTTAACCAGAGGGTGTTGGAAGATGATAACAGTCGTACAATTAAGGAACACGAGTATTAATATATAGATTGAAAGGATGTTTTATTTCTTTCTTTTCATTTATTTACTATGGATTGCTGAATTGTTTATACTGAGCTGGATGTATGGAATATGGCTTCAGTCAGAGATCTCAGATTTCCTTGAAAACCCTTAAAACTTGGGCTAATCATAATAACAGGTTTACTTTTTTAATTTGGCATCGAAGCCATTTTTTTTTTCAGAGGTAAGTTTTTAATAAACTGAATTCTCTCTTATTGACTTAATAAAGAGAATAATAATAAAGTAAGCCTAACAAGCCAGAGAATATTTACCTAAGTTTCTCCCAACAGATCATCAGGATAATTCTGAGTTTAATCAGAATTATCCTGATGATCCATTAGGAGAAACCTAGATAGATATTCTCTGACTCGTTAGGTTTACTTTATTATATAGGGCTGGTTTAGCTCAGTCGGTAGAGTATTTGGCTAGCAATCACAAGGTTCCTGGTTCGATACCAGCCCTTGCCAACTCAGAGTATGAGTAGCACAGGGATCTGTGGAGTAAAGTGAGGAGCTGATGGTAGGTGTGGCGCTCCACCTCAGATGCTAAAATAATCTCCTTGTCTAGCACTAGTGAAAAGGGGATAGACTCCCTCGCTGACTGGCTGATACTAACATTAGGCTGTCCAGACGACTTTATTTACTTATATATATATATATATATATATATATATATATATATATATATATATATCCATTTATTCATATATATCTATATCAATGTAAATCTTTCTATTTATCTACTCCCATTTATCAAACTATCTGTTCATCTCTGTTCATGTCTATTAACTTATATGTATCTATATATAAAAAAAAAAGTTTAATAAACTGAATTCTCTCTTATTCTCAATAACTGGCCGGGACAGAAAGGATCTTCGAAGTGCATATACTTATTTACTAAGCTTTGCTTAGATGTGGCGCAAGGCCAAATTTTGGGGCGCCCAGTGACAGTCGAACTCACTAACAATGGTCTGTTATTGCATAAGAGAGAGAGAGAGAGAGAGAGAGAGAGAGAGAGAGAGAGAGAGAGAGAGAGAGAGATGTTTTTTTTTTAAACCAAGAGAATGAGTAAGCATTTTGAGATGGACACTTTTTTACATCCTAAGAGTGAGAGACAAATCCCACCTAAAAAACCTGTCCATCTCGGATCTTCAACTCCTTTTTGTTGAAATTGTTTTTAAAAATGCCAGAACTTTTAGCTTTATGCATAGGCAGACATTTTGTGAATTATGATCAAATGAAAATCACTTTAGACTTCAGCTATTTCGTAACTTTTCTTTACTGAAATGAGGGAAAAGTGGGGGTTTTTTTGCATATGAAGTTAAAACACTTAACATCCTGTTGAGAATTTTTTAAGAGCTCAATTCCTATAATGATTTATCAAAAAATGACAAAAATGTCCTTTTCATTTAAAGTTACCTGTTATTTCCCTTAAATCAAAGACTTCTAAATATGTTTAATATTACATTTAAACAAAGTCCAGATCCCCATTCCTATAAGGATTTATCAAAAAATGACAAAAAATGTCCTTTTCATTTAAAGTTACCTGTTATTTCCCTTAAATCAAAGACTTCTAAATATGTTTAATATTACATTTAAACAAAGTCCAGATCCCCATTCCTATAATGATTTATCAAAAAATGACAAAAAATGTCCTTTTCATTTAAAGTTACCTGTTATTTCCCTTAAATTAAAGACTTCTAAATATGTTTAATATTACATTTAAACAAAGTCCAGATCCCCAATCCTATAAATGATTTATCAAAAAATGACAAAAAATGTCCTTTTCATTTAAAGTTACCTGTTATTTCCCTTAAATCAAAGACTTCTAAATATGTTTAATATTACATTTAAACAAAGTCCAGATCCCCATTCCTATAAGATTTATCAAAAAATGACAAAAAATGTCCTTTTCATTTAAAGTTACCTGTTATTTCCCTTAAATCAAAGACTTCTAAATCTGTTTAATATTACATTAATCAAAGGCTATCGTTTGGGGTAGATTAGGAAAATGAATGTGACTTCCGGCGGGTGGAATGAGGCGGTATAGGATGTTAAGAGTTTAAACTGCATCTATTGGTGAAGTTCCAGTTCTAGAGCTCTGGGGAGTGTGGAGTACCCCTTTATCACCATTACTCCCAGGTCCACTCTGACCTAAGTTAAATAGATCAACAAATGAGTTTTAAAAATGTTTTTAAAAACTGAGTTTTAAAAAATGAATACCTAACAAGAATAGATAAAACGAAATGTCTTCAGCATAAAATAACCCAACAAGGGTTGACATGCTGTAAAATCCAACCAACCAATCTAGGGCTTCCTAAAAAAAAAATTACTGAAACGAGGTAATAGTGTTTTTTTTTGTGTGTGTGTGTGTGGGGGGTGTCACCATGTCATTAAATGCAGTACTTACTAAATATCTATTAATAATGGAGATTCGCTTCCGGTTTTTGTCTGTAACAAAAATTACGTCACTGCTTACGTCACATTACCCAAAATCATCATAACATAGAATAACTACACTCAAAATTTGAACATACAACATTAGACAGTCCTCATTGTTTTTTAAAACAAGTTTTAATAAATACATGACTGGTATTATATATCTATATATAGTTTGTTTCATTTTAATATATATTTAAAGTTTACATTTCAAATTGTTTTATTTTTTAATCCTTTAATGAATTTGATGATTTTACTTAATGTACAAACTTGCTCACATTGAATTTTTTACTCCCACCCCTCAGGTAATATGTTTTAAAAATCTATTTTTACATCGCCCAGAGGGCGTTTTTTTATTTTGTACTAGTATATATAATAAATGTATCTGACTTTTGATTATTTGTTTTCCTTTCAATATAAGTTCGGATGTCTTATGGTTTTAATTTATATGTCATCATTTGGTTTTCACAGATTTTCTTTTTTTATAGCATGGAGGGAAAAAAAACTTTCATTTCTTTTTAAATCTGCTGAACACTGAAACGATTTTTGAAAATAAATTGGGAGAATTGTTAAAATCTCCATTAGAAGAGAAAATTAGTTATTCCAATTAATTAAAAAAGCCGCCTTATTAAAATGGAGGATTTTTTTTCCTTTTGATATTTTAATTATTCTGACTTATTATAAATTGAGCAACTTCACATTTTATCAAAAATAATTCCATTTTGATTTGTATATTTAAAAGATTTTCTTCATTTAATTGGTTTGTAGAAAATTCCTAGTTTGATGTCTTTTCATCCACGTCTCTTCATCCACGTCATCAATAATTTCACAATTACTTCCAATTCATTTCTTAAAATCTTTTTCTTTCCATTTCCACGGATTCCTCCATTTCCAACGTTTTAAATATTAAGGCCATCCTTAAATTGCAAATTTCACGTGCATGCTTCTAGTTCAACAAAATCTTCCAATTCGTTTCGTTTAATAATGTCTTCTTCTTAATGTCTTTGGCATCCATCACTTGTCCGACTAAAAGCATTTCATACACACACACACCTACTCGGACACCCACTCTCTTCCCGAGATAATATCAGGAGACTTATGACCGATCATCATCGGATGTAAATTCTGTATTTGCTGACCTACAAGATACAAATTTTACAAAAGTATTTTGGGGATGATTGCATACAGTATCTCATCCTAAACATTAGATGTACAACATCAGCCTCCTATACATAATACCAGGGCATAGAATATGGTGGCTTATTTTGATCATTTTTTTAAAACAATATCATCTTCTTAAAAGTTGTCGTCGGGGCGGCCTAATGTCGGTATCAGCTATTCAGCGAGGGAGTCTATCCCCTTTCTACTAGCACTAGACCAAAGAGATTATTCTAGCATCTGAAGTGGAGCGCTACACCTTCCATCAGCTCCTCATTTTACCTCACAGATCCCTGTGCTACGCATATGCTGAGTTGACGAGGGCCGGTATCGAACCAGGAAACTTGCGATTCCTAGCCGAAGGCTCTACCGACTCAGCTGGCAAAATATGATTATTTTTTGTACAATCAGATGCACAATAAAAATATAACCCAGACACTTCTTTTTTTTTTTTTATTGATATAATGATTTTTGACTTTCAATAATTTCATTAATTTTTTTGAAAAAAAAATTTCTAAACTTTCACTGAATTCATTTTAAAAACACATTTTCTAACATTTAATCAAGCTCTTCTTTTTTTTCCCCTACATTTTGAATTTCCTTTATAGATTTTATTGTTGTCAGATTTATTTGCTCCACATCATCTAATGAGTTTTAGGTTTTAATTTGCCAGAGTTTATTGCTAGAATCAACTGAAATGACATAAAATTACATTAAATTCAGGTAATATTTTTATTTGAAATAGGAATTGCTAATAGCTAAAACATTATTATTGAAAATTCAGGAAGAATAAAAGCAAGAAGAAGAGGTTAGAAGATCTTCCGTGATGATGCAATAAAATTATAAGTCTGAGGAGGTCATGTGTACTCTTCAAAAATATACTCTTCATGAGGATCTAAGATTCTAATTATCTCATCCAAGATTTGTAAATTGTGATTATAAAATAGTTTTGTTTATTCTTTAACCATTCTTCTTTTAATTTCTCCATTCCTGATATTGAGTTTTATCTAAAAGTTTATTTCTACCATTATTCTAATAATGATGACACACAATTTGATATTTGATTATTAAATAAATCTTCAAATTTATTTTACAATGACTGCTGTAGATTTCTAGTTGAATTGTATGAATTTCAAGTCATTATTTATGAAAAATTCAGTTTGTTCTCTTGAATTCATTAGAAGACTTTCAGTGATGATACAATAAAACTAAAATACTTTTTGATGTTTTTTTTAGAACAGATAAAACAACCAAAACTGATTACGTTTAAGTCTGAGAAGGAGATGTGGACTCTCCAAAAAAAAGTCTGAGAAGGAGATGTGGACTCTCCAAAAAAAAGTCTGAGAAGGAGATGTGGACTCTCCAAAAAAAAGTCTCCAAGACTTTCATAAAACTACCTGTAGTTTATAATTTTAATTTATATTCATGGATAAGACTTAATGTTATATAGTACCTAAATAATGAGCATGGAATCATCTGTTTTTCCTACAAATAATGTTTGACAAAACTTTGGGAAGAAATAATGAGATATATATGTAAAGTTATGGGTAGCATAGATATGAAGTCAACGGTGCTTGGTTACTGATAGTTTCTCACCATTTTGATTTTCAAACCAAGTGCACTTGGTGAGAAACATCTCCAAAGATCCCCAAGGATGCTTCATTGATCCTGAAAGTTGCAAAACAATAAAAATTGATATGCAAAATGTCCATACTTTTAGGGATGACTTTTAGGATAACACTTGACAATTTACACAAGATTATGTTTTTGAAACTAAATATATTGGGTATTGCAGAAAGACTGGGTGAAAGAAATAGCCGATTTGAGCAAAGTGTATGAATAAATATTCAGAATCTCCATAAAGTCATGTGCACTTTAAAGAATTTAAAAATCTTTGAAGTACACATGGACTTTGTGGACACCCTATATTGGGTGTTGCAGAAAGACTGAATGAAAGAAATATCCCATGGCATTTGAGCAGAGTGGATGTGTTATCATGCAATCATTCTGATCAGACAAATTCCATGAACAATTTTGACAATATCCAAAGAAATCTTTGACACCATATCACACTCTTCAAATGACTTGAACTGTAGATAGAGTTAATGAAAATATATTTATTTTCAAAGTTTGCAGACCAGATTCTAGCTATAGTGATGTTGAATTTTAGCAGTTTTATGAAACACTGCAATCTGAAGAATATAAAGGAGATATAACCTAAAGATCAAATAGAAAGAGTCCTAAACAAGACTATTTATATGGATTCAGACCAAGAAAAGGGGTCAATAGATTCAGACCAGGCAAAGGGGTCAATAGATTCAGACCGGGCAAAGGGGTCAATAGATTCAGACCGGGCAAAGGGGTCAATAGATTCAGACCGGGCAAAGGGGTCAAGAGATTCAGACCAGGCAAAGGGGTCAATAGATTCAGACTGGGCAAAGGGGTCGATAGATGCCATATTTCATAGTAAGTCAGAAGAACCTAAGAAAAGAAAAGTCCTCTTACACTTTGATTTTATAGATTTCTAATCAATTTTCAATACCGCAAGGAAAGGCCCTTTGGAGAACAATATCTTAACCAAGACAAAAAAACCTTACGATCAACATATGCGACACTAATGACTCTACTTTAATCTCTTCTATATTTGAGAAACTGGAAATGTCATTCTCAAAATGGCAGATGAAAATAAATGTTCAACACTGAAAGATAATCTCTTGTGATAATAATAAAATCACTGTGAATGATATAATCAAATAGGTAAAAAAATTCACATTTTTGGGATAATGGTATGGTTTGGTTTGTTGGATTTTATGGCATGTCAATCTTTGTTGGTATTCAAATTTGTTTTTAAACTCATTTTTTTCCTTTTTACCCATAGACTGAAGAAAGTTGAATTCTTCTTCTTACATCAGATAAACGTCTTGGTACCTCTCATCCTAAAAATGTATCCTAATAGGTATGACGTTAAACTGCATCTAGTGGTGAAGTTCCAATTCTGCAGATCTGGGGAGTGTGGAGTACCCCATCATCATTACTCACAGGTCCACTCTGACCCGGAGTGGTAATACCTGTCAGGATACATTTTTGGGATGTGTGGTACCAAGAATCTCATCTGACGTAAGAAGAATGGTAGTTCTAGTTTCTTCAGTTTTTTGTTTACTTGTGGGAAAGGCAATCAAAGTTTGGGACCAAGTATCCAATAGGCACCCCAAATCATCAACTTAATGAAAGGTTCATATTTTAACTCATCACCGGTAACTTTGACTTTCAAATATTTGAAAATAAACGAACAGATAATTTTTTGAACTTATATTGTATTTAACAAAAACAAATTTTGTGATACTATTTCTGAACAGCATCCTTTTATTTAAATAAACATAAAAATATTTTGTAAATAAAAACTGTATTTTTATATAAATAAACATAATTGCATTTCTCTTCTGATTAAGTAAAAACTATTTTAGTATAAAAACGTCTTTCATTTTTTTAAAAATTTATCGTAATTTCTGAAAAATATTCACAAACTTCTGATTAAAAAGTATTTATTTAAAAAAAGATTTTGCTATTGCATTTTAATTTGATTACGTGTACCAACCATCTATTTATTTAATTTATCGTAAGTTCAACATCTCCATAAACCTCTGATTAAAATCATTTGTTTACAAAAATTTAGAAGCGGAAGTTACCAGTGATGTGTTAAAATGTGAACCTTTCATTAACTTGATGATTTGGGGTGCCTATTGGATACTTGGTCCAAAGTTTGTCTATAAAACCTTGGTGTTTACTGTGAGAAACTTTTGGTGTTTGAAGAAGGAAGACAACAGAAAACTGAGAGTATTTGAAAACAATTGATTCAAGAGTATAGTGGGAGTTTTTCACATGAATCCCATCAAAATGGATGATATAAAGAGTGACCCGAAATACGAAATGAAATCACTGACATTATCAAGAAGAAAAGATTGAAGTGGTTTGGTCACATGGTTTAGTCACATGGTATGCAAAGACAATGCTAGCAATGTCAACCATTCATACAAGAATGTATTTAACTAAGAAAGACCGAGAGGATGAAGACCATCAAAATGATTGAGTGATCTAATAAAAGAGAAGACACAAAAAAATACTTTTGTTCAAATAGAAAGATTGGAAGAAGAACGGGTCAATTTTTGACAATTACACCCGTTTCTCTTTAGAGATGAAAAAAATTCATGTTTTTCCACTGGTTCTTAATTTGGTTTGAAAAAATTTGGAAATTACTCGTTTTTAGTTACACGTTCCCCTCGTCTCCAGCCATCAGTATGGGGCAGCCTTAACTCTCAACATCCTGTTGAGAATTTTCTAAGTCCAGAACCTATAACCATTTATCAAAAAATAGCTAAAAATGGCCTTTTCATTAAAAGTTAGCTGTTATTTCTCTTTAATCAATAAATATGTTTGATATTACATTGAAACAAAGGCTATCATTTGGCGTAGATTAAGAAAATGAATGTAACTTCCAGACGGGTGGAATAAGGTGATATAGGACATTAAGAATTAATGTGAACCTGGAATTTTTGGTTGAGATAACCACAGAAAATGAGTAATCTATGATTGAAGGTCAAATTCATTGAAAACCCTAATTCCACCCTTAGGTCATCATTGGTCAATTATGTAGTGGTCAGCAGTGCATATCATCATCATCATTATCAGCATGGATATCCATGACAATCTCTCTCCAGCCGTCTCTATCACACATTGTTCTTGGGAGGTCCTCTACACAGCATCCAGTATCCATACAGAGCTGGTCAATGTATGTCTTTGCTGGTGGGCCCACACTGGTGTGCCAATGTGCTAGCTTCCACAGGAGGATGTTACTTATGAGTTCATCCTTGCTTCTCCAGCAGTGTCCCGCATGTCTTGTCTGTCTTACTCGGATGGTTTGGGTGATATGTGGCAGGTGGCCATATAGCTGTTTTCTCGTGGGGTATTGTTTCCACAATTTGTTTAAGACTGCATGCAGATTGACAAAATGATTCTCCTTACAAATTATTCTATTTTATAAAGGACTGATGAGTTGGAGGTGGGTGTAATGGTTATAGTCGTAGGAAATGGACTCGACCTGAGTTCAAATCCTGGATGAAGCTACAGTTCACATAACGCTAATACCCTTGGGAAAGATATGAATCCAACTACTTTCTCTCCAGCCATGGGTAAATAGTAGGGCACACTGGGCTCTTTAACCTTGGTTAGGCAACCAGTCTAGGAGAAGGAAAACTCTGAATTCAAACCTGTTGGGGTGGTCACTACTAGAATAGGCTCAGTCCTAATTAGTGATCTATTTCACTGGGCTCTTTAACCTTGGTTAGGCAACCAGTCTAGGAGAAGGAAAACTCTGAATTCAAACTTGTTGTGGGGGTCACTACTAGAATAGACTCAGTCCTAATTAGTGATCTATTTCACTAATCTACTAGTTATACAACAAAATATTTGAACTTATATTTTAGTCTTTTGAGATTTTGAATTTTTCAAATAAAATCAACCAACAAGTAAATTGTTTTTTATAAACAGATTCAAACATGATTTTAAAATTGCTGTCCATTTTCATAAGACAATCTAAAATGGTTATTGTTTTAAAAAAAGAATAATAACATTCAGGCCACAATTTTTATTTATTATTTAGAAACAGGCCGCAATATGGCATAATCCAAATGATGATTTGATTTTTAATTTTTTTGAAAATCTATTGATGATTATCTTTTATCTTCGGTTCACTTAAAAGAAACAATTTTGTAGTTGAAGAGAAAGTAAAATGAAATGTACAGCTCAGCATAGGGATTGAACTCACAACCTCCAGGTTATGAGAAATGTTTTTTTTTGTTTTTTTAATATATAGATCTGTTACCCCTTGTTAATTAGAATGGTTCAACCAGTGGAGAGAAGTAAAAGCCAAGGCAGTTTCTCATTAGGAAGGACTTACTTCTATTGCCTGGGGAATTCTTACCCCTCAACTGTAATGCCCCCCCCCCCAGGAATTTTGACAGTTACTGAGAAAGTCAAGTGGATTCCAGTAGAAAGAAGAAAAGAGAAAACAAGAAAGTGAAAGTGAACAGAAATTGGAAAAGACAATTCCTTAATTTAAACGACAACTATTTTGGGTTAATCCATATTTAATCCGGTAATTTAAGAGGAAGTGCATCCCGGTTTCCTGCCTCAAAAATTGCTACCCGGTGACTATCAAAATAACAACCCCAGCTCGTCGTAATTCTTGTTTATTTGTCGTAATTTGTCGTAATTCTTGTTTAGATATGAAGATGGATATATAGTTTTGAATAGACTGAGATAGATAGATAAACAAACAAAATAACATTGTGAATTGTGCATAACATGGGCGTGAGGTCCAACTGATGTGCCTGGACGATGAGGGACTATGCCCATAAATAACTGAAGTGAGTGGAGCGTTGCGAGAGGTAGTTGGCCTACACGAGACGGCAGTCAGTGAAGAAACACTTTGTGGACGACCCTGCATCAGAATTTGTTTTTAATTCAACATAATATATACATTCACTATCCCCAGATCTTGCTTTTTGAGCAAATATAATGAAGACTTGATTCATATTCTTGAAGATAATCAAAAAATAAAATTTAAATAGTTACAGCATGGATTTTTTTTTGCATTAAATATTTTAAATAGGAAACATTAATTCTTCTTTTCAGAATGTCTGTGAATGTTTTTTTTTTCTGACATTCAGATCGAAGCAAAGTTGTTTTTATGTAGGGATTTTAATGGGGCATCCTGCAAGGGTCTAACTCACAATTCAGTAATAATGGATCTGTGAGACTAAGCTTTTTGCCCTCCCTCCTCTAGCCGCTTCTAGTCTAGTTATAAATCTCAAACATTTCAAAAACATTTGCAAAACTTTCATAAACTGCTCAAATCGGGGGGTGGGGGTGCATTAGAGTCAGTTTTAAATCAAAAGAAAAAAAGAAAAAAAAAAAAAGAAATCATAATTTGCTGAGATTAAAAATACAAGAAAATAAACAACAATTTTAGAATGAATGACAAAAGAGAAAACATGTTGATATGAAAATTGTCAAAATAAAATCAAAATCTTTTGAATGATGTCAAAAATAAAAGTTACTAAGAACATTTAATGACAAAAATAAAACGAGACTTATTAACCAAACATTGGACTAGTTTCATTTCTGTGTTCTGTGGTTTTCCTTTAAATATTTGTTGAATATTTCCTCGAGACATTTTCTGCCCGCCCAGTCGGCTGAGGCGTTAGAATGCACCAACTGCACCTCTGCCAAGGGGTAAGACTCCCTAATGGGGCCACCTGTTGGCCGTGGGTGGCGACCCGTGATGCTTAAGGATAGAGCCCAGGTGGATGAGCAGTTCATGACATGCAATACTCCACTTTGGCCCTCTCTTGGGCTAGACGGGCGGTCGGAGAGGCCCCCTCCAATCAATCGGCTGGTCACGTCAAGCCCTAGCACCTATATGATTTTCCCAACCCTATTGCCCTTATGGCAAGCCCCAACCCCTTTTTATCATATGGGTGCTAGAAGGCGGTGGCTGCGGGTCTACATGTCCTGGGAATGACGTTAAACTCTATCTGATGGTGAGGTTCCAGTTCTGGAGGTTTGGGGAATGTGGAGCACCCCATTCATCACCATTGCTCCCTGGTCCACTCTGACTTGGAGTGGTAGTATCTGTTAGGGTAAATAGAAAAATGTATTTATAAAAAAATTGTATTATCCATTAAGAATTGATTTATTTCAAAACTTTATCGGCATTAAATGACCCACTGAGGTTGATATGCCGTAAAACAAAACAAACCAAACCAAAACATTTTCTGCCCCTCCCCCCAATAAAAACACTTAATGGACAATGATCCTGTCGATGGGGCTTAGACTACATAAACTACATTCCTTATGTTACATAGCCCCTTTTTGTGGTGCGGATGTATATTACGTATTAATACACCCGTGGACATATACTTGTATACTAATCTTCCTCTATGGATTTGGGTAGTTGATATCCGTTGTCTGTGGATTTGGATCTATTGGATGTTGATTCTGTGATCTTCTATTTGGGATTGGCCTGTTCTTCTCGTCTTTTAAGCTGGATTGGGCTACTTGTTGAAATTCTTTTGTCATGGGGATTTCTTTGTCTTGTGTTGTTGTTTGTTTTTAAATGATGAACACAAGACTTTATTATTTTACTTAGAGCTCATATTTTATTTTATAAAACCCAGATCAAATCAAATGCACGTGAGAAATGGCTTCAAATGAACAGACAGCAATGGCGATCCATCTTATTTCGTCACCCAGATAAAACTGAATTTCTTAAACTAAGTTTCTCACGGCTCTGGCAAATCAGAGCTGAGGTCAAAATGTAGGTCAAAATCTGTCAATCAAATTACCTGTATTCTTCCATGAAACCGTTTGTTTGATTTAACTACACTACTGTACACAATTGATAGGTGACCTATTAATTATGTAATACTTACAGAGGAGTAAGACCCCCACCCACCCCAAAAAGGAATTATACTAAACTGGATCCAGTGGTGAGGTTCCAATTCTGGAGAAATAAAAATTGTTTTAAAAAAGGATTGATACACGATGAAAAAGGAATAATTTTCAATATGGCACATCAACCCTTTTTGGGTTATTTAATTCCGAATCAAGTCATTTTGATAAACCAAGAACTCAGGTTGTTTACAGTACATGCTGTTGCTTAAATGGTCACCCAGTTAAGTATTGAACAGACTTATCACTGCTTAACTTTGGTGATCTAGTGGGAACTAGTGCTTTCAGCATGACTTGACCGTAATTGGAATTGTTATCTAAAGAAAATGATACAGTGTATATGGTAGGATAAACTCTGGACAACTAAATTGATTTGAAAAAGTTTTGCTTTGTCTGATTTGACCAATTGAAAATAGAAATTAACAAAAAAACAAAAAAGACATTCAGAATTAAAAGGAATAGAATAATATCTCATCAGGTTACATTCATGGCTCTACATCACACCCATTATCTAATATCTCATCAGTATAATCCAAGACAATTCTTTGGATATGGAAATTTCTCCCAAATTGCAGAAAGCAACCAGATCCTTTGAATTCCTCAAGAAGAGCATTTGGAACCACCATGGCATTAAGATCTTTACCAAGTTGGGTGTATACCAAGTTCTTGGAATAAAATTGTGAAAAAGTGTTTATTCCCAGTTAACTCATAACTGATTGGTATCAAGTCCAGAGTTGATAAAGATTATATAATCCAGTTTGTATTAAATCCAAAAAGGGTAAAGTTCGAAATAAATAAATTCATTATCATTTTTCCCAGAATGCAACAACAGTGAATATTTTCTCTATTTTAAATTTTAAATCAAAACAGAAAAAAGCGAACAATTTATGAGAAAATTCTTCTTTTCTGTTTTCTTTTTGAACAAAGTAAAAATTAAGTTTGTTGAGTGGCCTATTGTTGGTATCAGCTGGATAGCGAGGGAGTCTATCCCCTTTTACTGCACAGATCAGATTATCCAATTTTCGCTATTCATGAGCTGAGTTGGTGGTGACTGGCATTAAACCAGGAACCTTGCAATTCCTAGCCAGGTGCTCTACCAACTGAGCTAAACTGGACCCTTAAATAGAGTAAGTATCATCATCATCATCATCTCGCGCAATTAGCACTGATATCCATGACAATCTCTCGCTAACTTTCTCTATCATTCATTATCCCAGGGAGGTCCTCTGCACAGCATCCAGTATCCTCGCAGAGTTGGTTAATGTAGGTCCTTGGTGGGCGGCCCCATTAGCATGTCCATGTGTTGGCTTTCACAGGAGAATGTCGCTTATGAGTTTGTCCTTGCTTTTCCAGCAGTGTCCTGCATGCCTTGTCCGTCTCACTCAGATGGTTTGGGAGATAGGGGGCAAGTAGCCATACAGCTGCTTCCTTGTGGGGTGCTGTTTCCACGACTTGTTCAAGACCGCACGCAGCATTCTTGTGTAGCTCTCATCTAGCTTATTCTCAAGGTGCCTTGTTAGGGTCCAAGTAGTGCAACCATACAGCAGTACTGATATAACCACAGCCTGGAAGAATTGTCACTTTAGCCTGTCAGTGAGATCGGATTTCCATATGACTGATAATCTGTTTATAACTGATCATGTCTTTCCTATTTATGTATTAACATCACTTTCTGTGGATGAGATATTACTAACTAGGTATGTGAATTGTTCTACTGGCTTTAGAGGCTTACTGTTGAGTGTGGAGATATTTCCTTTTTGAAATAGATGAACTCAGTTTTATCGGAGTTCACATAGAGGCCGATGTTCTTTGCTGCCTTCTCCAGGCAATGCAGTAGTGACTCGGCCTGTGCCGGTGTATCTGCAAGAAGTGCTAGGTCATCAGCGTGGTCTGCATCTGTGACAGTCTGGGTGGGATATCGCCTGCTTCTTGCCTTCTTTAATGTGAAACCTTTTTCTTTTATGGTATCTAATGGAGTACGTAGTCTAGGCATATTATAAATATATATATGGTGCTAATGTATCTCCTTGTGGGACTCCAGCATCAAAGAAATCTGTGTCACCATCAGGTAAGCGTACCATTGCTTTAGTATCTTTGTAGAGCATCATTATAGCGGCAACCGTTTCTTTGGGGAGACTGTATGCTAGTAGTATTTGTTCCATTTTTTTAAAAAGTAGGTCTATTTGATCTAAATTCATAGAAATGTCATATTGTCATTCAGAATTTAGACAAAGGAATTCTTTGAAAAGATCAATTCACTCATTGAGAGAATCACAGAAAATCTTCACCAGTTGAAATTTGGGACACGGCCAAAGTTTCTTTGAAATAAACATTTAATGATGATTGGTCAACAGAGTATTTTAATGACTGACCACTTGACCATTTGGTGTTGCTCGGGGAAGTTTATGACCACAAATGAACAAAAATCATCTGAAAAGATCATTTAAACAAGAAAGATTGTATAGAGCCAAATGAAACTCATACTTGACTTCCATTGAGCCATTTCCTGAAGAAAGTACTTAGAGATTATCTGAATATAATCTTGTTCAGAAACATCGGCCACAAAATGTCAAGAGGGTCAAGCACCCCCCCCCCTCTACATTAATTTTTCTACAAATGTCTCGATGCCATAAAGATAACAACGCATCTTTAATAGATTTAATATTTTGCAATATCTCTTAAAGTAAACATATCAAACGTTGTAATAATTAAAATATCATACTGTGGTATATCCACAGGTCCTGTTAGGTTCACTATTATTGTTATTTCACTTCTTACGAGTTTGAGTGACAGCGAGTCTCCTCAGGTCTCCATGACTCTTCTGAGTATTCTATCCGATCTCAACAAAGTCCTGCAACTCAAGATTATTATACTTTTGTCACATTGAACTATTCAACAATAGCTCTTAAGTAAATATACAAAACGTTGTAATAATTGAATTATACTGTGGTATATCCACAGGTCCTGCAAGTCAAGATTATTATACTTTTTACATATTGATCTATTTTGCAATAGCTCTTAAGTAAATAGGAGATTAAAGTCAGTAACCCAATTGAGTGCAGTAATTGGACTAAAATCAGTATCAGTCAGTGAGGGAATCTATCCCCTTTTCATTAGCGCTAGAGCAAGGAGATTGTTTGTTTTTTGCATCTGAGGTGGGGCGACACACCTACCATCAGCTCCTTACTTTACCACACATACGCTGAGTTGGCTAGGGCTGGTATTGAACCAGGAATCTCATGGTTCCTAGGTTGATACTATACCGACTGGGCTAACACTGCTATATTCTAAAATACTATCATATATCCTGCATAAGGTGGCCCTCAAGTTAAAATAAGTTTTGGGCTACACACTCACCTGTTTGCATTTCACACAGCGCTAATACTCTTGGGAAAGGTATGAATCCAACTAATCTCCCTCCAGCTATGGGCAAATAGTAGGGTAGACTGGG
Source organism: Doryteuthis pealeii (assembly GCA_023376005.1). NCBI lineage: Eukaryota > Metazoa > Mollusca > Cephalopoda > Myopsida > Loliginidae > Doryteuthis > Doryteuthis pealeii. Next base: position 5,284,788 of record CM042163.1, read on the forward strand.
CTCTTTAACCATGGTTCAGGAAGAAGGAAGACAGTGAATTCATACCTGTTAAACTCCGCTTAATAAATTGACTTTCGTGCAAAGGGATTGTATACTCACCTTCAAAGAGTACCCACCAAATTGATGAAATTTTTAACGTCATATTTGTATTTTTCATTTTGACAAATGTACCTTTTGATTATTCTCATCCAATCATAAGTAAGACTCCACCCCCCAGGGGGTCCAGTGTGCTTTGGCCACTGGATCGGGGTAAAGTACAATTATTAGCGTCGATCCCAGAGGGCCATCCCTCCAGGCATTACCTGCCCTTTATGGGCTGGGTTTATTGCCCAGCGCCTGAGCCCCCCCCCCCGAGGGTGAATGTCGACGCAATTTTTGTTCTTTCCCACCCATGAGCTTCGGTTTGTGGGTGAGCCCACATTAAAACGAGGCCTTGTGCCCAGCCCATACAAGTGGGGTATGAGGCAAATACCCATCCAATCATAAGTGAACTTAGTTTTGGGATTCCAATCAGGAATTGTAGATAAGCTAACTTCTGCTAACGTTCACTTCTTTTTTTCAGCCTTCTGGTCGTTTGCAGCAGATTTGGTTATTTTAGCAGATCTATCTGCAGGGTTCCACACTCTTGATGAACCCTACAGCCACGGTTTGCCCCATACCAGGTGAGTGAAACGTCTTTGCATTTTTGAGGCACAATTCAACAACTTCAGATTCTTTTGGTTTTGGTAAAAGTGACAAAATACACAGAACTGTGAGATGTCATGTTCATCAAATTTGCCTCAATGGTTTAGAGCCTCGGAATAAATATAGTTTGTCTTGGAATAAATATAGTTTTATTCTTAGCCAAACTTTTCACCAAAGCAAAATTTCTTGAACCATCTGATTACTGTACTGTGATCAACTGTGTCTTTCTCGTTTGCACAACAAATCTGTTTGATTGTTTCCACTGCGTTTTGGCATGGGTTAAATTTACTAGCAAAATAAAAAAATGCCCTCAAAAATGTAAAAATAGATTTTTTGAAAGATATTGCCTGAGGGGTGGGAGTAAAAAACTCAATGTCAACGAGTTTGTACCCTAAGTAAGTAAAATCATCAAATTCATTAAAGGAGTAAAAAATAAAACAATTTGAAATGTAAACTTTAAATATGTATTAAGATAAAACAAACTATATATAGATATATAATACCAGTCATGTATTTATTAAAACTTGTTTTAAAAAACAATGAGGACTGTCTAATGTTGCATGTTAAAATTTTCAGTGTATTCATTCTATGCTGTGATGATTTTGGGTAATGTGACGTAAGCAGTGACATAGTTTTTGTTACAGACAAAAACCGGAAGTGAATCTCCATTATTAATAGATAAAATATAAATTCCTGAATTAGACTGTTGTCCATTCATTTGTGCAGCTTTCAAATCACACACTGAGTGAAGCAATGCATAACGTGTCAGTGCACCAACTACCACAATACTACCCATCACAGCGGATACCTACTACAGATTAAACTCCTTCGGTCGTGTGATAGACGCACTGCAAACTTGCCTGTTTGCCAAATATTGCAAAACTTTTGCCTCACCCGAGTATAAGAACAGAATACTATTATTAAACTATACTTTTTATTATTTGATATTAATTAAAACTCATACTCCTTAATTGTATGACCGTTATCATCTTGTAACACCCTCTGATTAAAAATGAGACCGTCCAAATTGTCCAAGATGAAATGTAAAAATGTAAATCCTGATCATCAGGTATTGTTTATCCACTGAATTCTTATTTTTTTATGAGTGTTGTCACCTCAGTTAAATAATTGAACATTCCATTTTTATTATAAAGAAAGGGAAGAAAAAGGACATGCTACACAGAAAGAAAGCACAAGAGTAAGGGAAAGATAGAGAGAGAGAGAGTAAGCGTTAATGCTAATCTGTTTTAATAGAACATAATGAAAAGATGAAAAGAAGGAAAAAAAGAGATAGTTAAATGAAGATTATTATACTTTTTACATATTGAACTATTTGCAATAGCTCTTAAGTAAACATATCAAATGTAATAATTAAATTATCATTCTGTGGCATATCCACAGGTCCCGCTAGTATTATCTATACATATATAAAGGGCAGTTGTGTGTATGTGTATGTCTGGAGGAAACTTTGAAAATAAAACAATTAACGACAAAGTAAATATATATACACATTAAATATCACCAGGGCTTGTTTTTGAGCAAAAATAATAGAGATTTGATTTATATTTGTGAAATAATTAAAAAATAAAATTTGAATGATAACAGCATGGAATTTCATTTTTTATTTAATATTTTAGATAGTAGACATTAACATTTCTTTTCAGAGTAGCTGGATCAATGCAAGGTCTATTTTTTTTTACATAGGGATTTAAATGGGGAATCCCACGATGGATTCAACTCACTATTAAGTAATAATGGATCTGTGGGACTAACTTTAAAAAAGCTCCCTCTACCCAGGTGATGCCGGGTAGCCGCTACTAGTTATAATATATTTATTATATATAATTCTATTTTATTTGTTTTCTATAAAGAGGACATGTCAAATGTATGTGAACATTGTGTAATGACTTCTTTATTCTGTTGATCTAAATCCATGGAACTTTTGGTTGGGGGTGGGGGTCGGGGGTAGAGTGAAAAAGAGGGGGCGGGGTGGGGCGAATACAGCACATCAGTTCATTCAGTATTAATGGAAAGAATTATGAATTATTCCCAGAGAATTCTGTATCAGGACATTAAATGCTATTTTTGATTTTTATTGTGTGTTAATAACAATCAACAACAGGTGAAGACATTACATAAACTAGCAAGAATAAACACCCTCCGCAGGGTATATGTATTTACATTTTAATGTAATGAAATATATTAAATTAGAAAGACTAACGAAATTAAATAAGAACATATATAAAAAGATTACACTTATTTTAATTATAATTTAATTTGTTTCTATATAAAACCATTCATAGGATTAATTTTGATACCTTGGAGAATAAAACAATAATATTAGAGATCAATAAAATCAAGTAATTATTTACTAAACCCAGTTTGTTAAAACCAGTATGCAAATCAACCACACCATATAAACCTTTATTTCTTAGTGATATATAAGACACATTGCAAGATTTTAAACACACTAATAACATGAGCTGTTTTGCGGTAAATCTACCTTAGATTTTCAGTGAGACATTGTCAACAAATATAATTTATTCTATATACTAATTAATGGAATTAATGATTGTTTACTATATTACTCATTGATAAACTTGAGACATTGTTAAGAAATAAGATTTATAATTCTATGTATTAATGATAACATTGTGAACATTTGATGGAAATTTTTTTTTAGTTAATTGTTTATTAATGTTAAATGTTTAACAAGCTAGATTAGCAGACCCTTGTTAGTGAATTCAATTCTCACTGGGTGCCCTATACTTCTGGCCTTGACTATACTCACATATCATGTGACTTTCTGAGACCTAAATTTTAGCCTAATATTAGGGGGTTGAACATAGGTGAGGGTAAATAATTGGCCAAGACCTAGGCCAACTGGTATGCCTACAATTTCCAACTGTAGAAAGTGTCAATTTAGATCTCAGAATGTTGCATGTTAATATATCATTTATTTTAGTCATTCTCACAATTTTGTTAATTGTGATCAAAACTTTTTAAAGATTTCCTTTTTTATCTTTTTTTCCTTTCCAGTTAAACTCTTCTTTGAGAAGTGTTATTTAAGATTTTTAATTTTTAAAAGGAATTTATTTACTGAAATTTCAAATAGATTTTCTTTTCTTTTAAATAGTTCAAAAGAACTGTTTGATATTTTCAACTCAATATAAAAGTAATGAAAAATAAACATGCCTTTTTATACACACACACACACACACCACATATATATATATATATATATATATATATATATATATATTCATATGCGTATTAGGAATGTTTTAAAAAATTAGATTCAGTTTTTGTTTCTAACTGAAAACTGAATGGCCATCATTTAAAAATCAGATTTATCTTGGCATTAGAGTTTCATTTTTTTCAAACATTTAATTGATATTTTTATTTTTTTAATGGATATTTTTGTTTTTAATTGATATTTTTTTATTTTTGTTTTTTAATTGATATTTTTGTTTTTTTGATATTTTTATGTTTTTAATTGGTTTTATTTTTTTGATATTTTTGTTTTTTAATTGATATTTTTATGTTTTTAATTGATATTTTTATGTTTTTTATAAATCAAAATATTCAATCATCATCAAGAAATTAAAATGAAGAAAAATATTTGTTAATATTAATAATGATTTACTATGAGTTTCATGTTCATCATAAATGTGTGGATTTCCTTGACTCTCTCTCACCATCCATCCCTATCAACTATCGCCCTTGATAAGTTCTATAGATCGCATCGAGAGCTGATGAATATAAGTTGTTGCTGGTCAGTGAACACTGGTGTGTCCATATGTAGGAGTCCATAGAATGTCACTTATGAATTCATCCTTACTTTTCCAGCAGTGGCCAACATGTTTTATTTATTTTACTTTGGTTTGTAAGATAGGAGGTAAGTGGCCATAAAGCTGATGTTTAGGTGATTTTTAAACTTGACCAAATTCTGTTAGTCATCTTTTGGACACTTGTTTTTATTTCAAGTCAAATTGAATCTGAATGACTCAAAATCAGCACAAAATGCAAATTTTAAGCAGAGAGAGAGAGAGAGAGAGAGAGAAAGAGAGAGAGAGAGATTGATAAACTCACAGGGTGCTCCATACTTCTGGTCTTGTGCTACAACTAAGCTAATCTTATTAAATAACTAGGATATCTTGGGTGGTGTAATGGTTAGCAAGCTAAACTAGCAGACCATTACTAGTGAGTTTGAGTCTTACTGAGTGCCCCATACTCTCGGCCTTGTGCCACAACTAAGCAAAGCTTATAAAAAAAAAACCCAAAAAACTACATTGATAAACTCAACAGCATTAAATTACAATTTATAAAGCAATCCCCCCCCCCAATGGGGAGGGGGGTCATCTTTTCTTTACTGATGTTATTATGCTGACCAACACAGCAGTGTTTAGAAAGAATGTTCTGGAAGAGATGGTTTTTTTTCTTTTTCATAGAACCATGTCATGTGACTTTTAGGTGAAGCTGTTTGAGCATTTGGACAAGATTTGTAGATGTTTTTCAAAAAATGGCTCACTGATAATTCTCATCAAAGAAAAAACAAAATGGACTTCCAAAAATAAACAAGCTGTTAACATTAACCAAATTTATTTTTCAAACATTTTGCTTTGTTGTTTTTGATAAAAATTATTTAAATTTGAAATTCACTTCATGAGATTTTATTTCTTTTTTCAATTTTTTTTTTTTAATCAAAGATGAACTTTATTATTCACAGTAATTCAATATTTTATCAACAGGATTTTTTGTATCCCAAAGTAATTATTATTGAAAATAATGGAATTATTTCTACATTTCAATTTCTTATAAAATCAACTTCATAAATCTTGAGTTTCTTCTGTAAAGTTTTCATTAACTAAACTGAGTTTGTTTTGTTGTTAGTCCCAAACCAAAAGCAACTAGTAAGAATCAAACTAACTGGTTAGTCTGTTAACCTCACCCAATAAAAATGAAACCTTTTAAAATACCCAATTATTTCTGTGAGCTTTAATCATTGAGTTTGAATTCTGACATTTCTTATCCCTTAAAAATAAAAATCATTTTCAAATAAAATGTTTTGAGTTTTAACAGAGATTTTTTCAGTCAAATCTTGTTTCTTCTTCTTACCACAAACTTAAAGAATACTTTTTTTTTCTCTAAAAGGAAATATTTTCAGTTTTTGATCAGATTTTGAAAATTCGCAAATTGATTCTCTATTTTTAATTAAAAAAAATTTTTTTTAATGCAAATTTCAAATCAAATCTAATTATTAAACCCAATATTTTCTTTCAAAGTCAAAACTGTTTTTTAAAAAAAGTTTTAATCGTCTTGCTCCAATAAAAAAATTAAATATAAGAAAAATTATAAATATACATTAAAAAAAAAAAAAAAATGTAATTATTTATTCTAGTTTTTGGCTAAAAAATTCAATATTGAATTTTTTTCCAAAACAAAATCTAAGAAACCTGAAAAACAAAAACAAACAAAACACCCCCCTCCCACCCCCAAAGTAGTTATAAGCAAAAGTTAATTATAAATATATTTCTGAGATTTATTGTCAAAAATAATTATTTTAAAAAAATGAAGAATAAGAGATATTTATTGAGATTTGCTGAAATCCGTTGAAAGATTCTGGGTGATTTTCTTGGCTGACGAATTGAATCTTAGAAGAGCGGAAGAGAAATGGCCATGAAAAGCCGATGGCTGATTTTTTATTGTTTAATGTCAGGAAGAAGAAGAAGAAGAAGAAGATGCCAGCAAGGACTGCATTTTTATTAAAATAGGATTCATTAGATTCATTCTCCCTTCGGCATTTTCATTTATCTTTTTATTTTACAATGACAATTGTGCTTATCAAGAAATAAGCGATTTTACATTTATTTCGAAAATAAAAGGTTTTGTTATTGTTAAAGAACCGAACATCAAACATAAAAATGAGTTTAAAAATATGGAATTATCGAACAAAATAAATCGATTTATAAAAGGTTTAAGGAAGTTTTAGATTTTACAAAATGGTTCTTGTTTTGTTCTTTTGATTTTTAAAAATTTGAATTTTTATTTTTTACAGTTTTTAATAGAGAGAAATCAAATTAAATAAGAAAAAAAAAAACACAAAAAACAAAGGAGAAAATTATTGCTTAAAAAAGAAATTAAAATAATGGAAATATTGAATTTTATGGGAAAAAAACGTTTTTTAAAAATAATTTTATGAATAATTTTATGAAATTGAAGTTAATTACAGTAGGAATAAAATAAAATGTGAAAAAAAAATGATTAAAAAAGTTTTTTTTTATAACATTGCGGTTAAAAGAAAGTTTAAAGTTTCTTTGTTTTTATTTTTGTGACAATTGTAAATAAAACGTATTTACATCATTCGAGTTTGATTAAAAATCAAGTTGAAAAAGTAAAATTTGAATTTCGCCTTTAGGGGTGGAAGTAATCCACCCTGAAGTTTTTTGGTTACAATTTTGAAACAATCCTGCCAACCAACAAGAGGAAAGAAATGAGCAGCAGATTCTACTGAATTTGAAAATATCTCTAACGGTCATTAAATAAATAAATAAATAAAAATAAACCTAAATATTTTTGTTTTTATAAAGAAAAAAATAATAGTGTTTAATATGATTTATTCTATTATAAAAACTATTTTTTATCTAAATCATTTGAGATTTTTTAAGAATTGAATGTTAGAAACTGATATTTAAATGTTGCAATTTTTTCAAAATTAAAATTTTCACCTCGAAAAATCACCCGAACTTTCCGATGTCAGCGACATTAAATTCTGCTTTTTAATCAAATAAAAAAATTGTCATATCATTCATTTTTTTTTTTACTTTAACGAAGACGACGAACAAGAAAGTTTAAAAAAATAAGAGTGAAGTTTTTAGTGTAAATTTTTAAGCAGGAAGAATTAAAAACAAAGAAATGAACGTGAAGGAAAAAAACAAACAAAAATCGACACGAAAAACCTTAACAAAGCCACTTCTTCTCTTGTTTATCATTCAACCGTCAAAAGAAAAAAATGACAACTTAGTGCAATTTTAAGAGTTTAAAATAAAAATAAAAACAGTTTGATAATAGGTAAATTTAAATGGTCTTATCAATATTTTATTAAATATTATGTGTTTTTTTTTTTTTTCTTTTGTTTTGGTGTTAAGGCGAATTAAACAACAATTTTGAAAATGGATGCGTGTGTGTGTGTGATTTTCTTAATGGACGAATGTGTCAGGTGAAAGGAGAGAGAAAACTATGAAAGCGGCGGCGGGTGCGACGGTGGTTGGGAAAATTGAGAGTTAGTTAAATAGGAAAACACAGTGAACAACAACAAACGATTTGTTTATATCCGTTGTCGTGCAATTTTGACAGCAGATGTTTGACTGTTAAAGAAGATTTAAAAAAAATAAAAAGTCAACTCAATTTGTTCAGTTTTCAGTAGAAATGGCGACTGGCCAACCATTTCGATTTGAAATTAAAATAAGTTTTTTTTTATTTTTTATTTCACTGCAGTTTTACTAATTGTAATTTTTTAAAAAGTTCATTAGAAAAATAAAATTCAGTTTAAGGATAATATTTTAAAAAGAGAAAAAAATGAAAAAAAAATCTTTAAAAAAGTTTATTTACCTTGTTTTGGTAAAAAACAAAGAAAATAAATCTATTAATGCTTCGATTTTCTATTATGAATAAAAAACAGGTAAAATAAACACTTATTTTTTTTATTGGTCATTTATAAACATTTTTAATAAAATACAACTGAACCGAATAATTTAGAAGAAAATGATCTATTTTTAGCTTTTGAAAGCAAATAAGAAAGTGTACGACACCAAAATAATTGTAAATAAGATTTTTTAAAAATCGCCAATAAATAAATAAACAAACTACGCAGAATAGCCATGTCCAGCTAAAAATGCCTACTGGCGGCAGCCATTTTTTTATTATCTTCGTCGACTTTTCAGGTAACAAAATTGGAATAAATAAAAAATTAAATATTATATTTTTAAGCTTTAAATTATTCTTTCTTTTTTATAATGTAAGTAAACATTAATAAAAATATTTAAAAACCGAGCAGCAAAAGTAAAAGAAAAAAAGAAAGATGGCCTAAGTTTTCAATATTTAATTTTTTTCCATTTTTAAATTCTTAAATTAATTTTCATATCCATTTTTCGAAAAAAGAAATAAAATGTTGTGGAAGCAAATGAGATTGTTTTCGATTTAAACATGCAACTACTTCGATATCTAAAAAGATCGATTAACGTTTACAAGAAATAAATAATGGAATAAATAACAACGATTTAAAAAGAAAATGTCTTCTTTAAAATGGAGAAATCTAAGCAATAATTATGTTGAAATTTGTATTTTGTTGATCTATTTTAGCGTCAAATCTCGGAGATCTCTTTGTTTACTTTTCTGCCGCGCAAAGTCTGTAATTGGCGGCATTTTCGGCTTTCACTCACACTCAACGCCGTCATCGTTGAGTGTGAGTGGAATGAGGGGGAGAGAGAAGGTACTATATAGAAAGAAGAAGACAACCAAAATCAAAAAGTATTTTCCTCTTTGTTTCACCTCCAGTTGGAAATTAAACGACTTTCTAACAGAATCCGTGTATTATTTTCCCGGACTGAATAAACCATTCGACACAGGTGTTCATTTTGACCCAAGTTTTCATTATTTCGTAGATTAAATCACAATATGTCAGGCCGCAACATTTTGCTCTGGGGAATTATTTTTTGATTTTCTCTTGTATTATATAAAAGATGGAGGCCGAATCATTGACACACTGTTCTAATAAAAATGGCATAGTATGGATATCAGGAAATCACGGTTAGTTGCAAGGTTTCTGATAGTTGAAAGACACGGCCGATGTACTTTAAGTAACAATAAAATTCCAAAAGGTGACTAATTGGTCGACAAAATACTAGTTAAACGTGTTGATTGCTGCAATAGAGTCGCAGAATCGCTGAAAGCGGCCATCTTGCTTCCTAATTATTTTTTTTCTACAGATGCTGACTATGAGATGTGACTTTCATATCAGTTTA
>CM042163.1:5296994-5429207 GCA_023376005.1 Doryteuthis pealeii
TAGCTTCACTGATGTTGGTCCCTGGCTATTTTCTATCTCTGCTGCTACTGAGATGACACTATCACCCCAACGGCCGGGCTTAAAACTGACTCAGGCTGGAGCTTGGCTGAATATATGTAAAATTCCACCCCACACATCCCCACGGACCCGACTATCAAGATGTTCGGCACTTAATTTAACCCCAGACTTTTTGTCTGCGATTTCCCTTAAAATTAAAACAATTACTTTTTTCTGCAAACTCAGCATCCCCAAAATTCTGACCATTAATTTCCTCAAAAGAGATATCCTCATAAAAACAGCTTATTCCTCTTAACATTTAGATACCTAAAGATATTATCTCTAACTCGCTTAAATTCATGGTGGCCATTCAATTCTCTTAAACTTTACTGCCCAATCTTTTGTGTCCATAAAAGGACAACCACCCACCCATATACATATGCCTGGACTTACACATTCTATTTTTTTCTTTTTCTGACCATGTTCCCACTTAATCGTAGTGTCACAAGCCGTAACAGTGATAATATTTTAAAAGATTGAAAAAAAAAAAGATGATTTTTATGTTATGAATGAAACAAAAGAAAAACAAACATGGATGTTGCTGGGAACAAATTAAGGGATCATTTTATTTAGAATATTCCTTGGAAATCCGATTGGAAGATTACACCAACTTTGACTGATTATTGTTTAATATATATCGTGTCAATTTTCTCCATGTAAAAGAACCCTTAGAATAAAAAGAAAGGCTTTGTTTTATGGCACAAAACGTTGGCAAGTCTAAGTCTATGTCTTGCTTCAAGCCATTCACTAATTGGGAAGCTTCTTTTGTTAACTAACTGCCCTTCTCTACACTCTGAGAATGAGGCCAAATTTGGCAATTCCAGCTTTGTGCCATTCATAGAAGTTTCCAGAAATTCATTTTCTGAAAATCCTTCTGTAAATGCTGGTTCACAAACTCCACCTTGTGAAAGGTTAATCGAGTGCAACCAACGTATAGCTCCAAAATTGATTGTGGTTATTTTTTTTCAACCTTTTCTTGGCTGCTTCTCCACTCCTGAAAGAATATAAAAAATAATTTATTCCGTCAAGTTAAAAATGCAATCCTACTTAACTAACTGTGCCCAGCAACATCCATGTTTGTTTTTTTTTTGTTTCATTCATAACATAAAAATCATCTTCTTTTTTTTTTCAATCTTTTAAAATATTATCACTGTTACGGCTTGCGACACTACGATTTTAATTTTCATGCTGTAATTAGAACAGAACTTTAAAATGATTCTAAAAATCGACATAACCAATTTAACCAGTTTTATATAAATAGATATTTATATATAGATAATGTATTAGTGTCAGGAACGTGAACAGAGTACAGTAATAATATACATGTATGTGTGCGCGTGCATGCATATGTGTGTGGATGAAGGTATCAGGTATAGTGTTGGCGGACTACAGGAAGCATGGAGGCTTTGAAAGATGCAGTGTTTTGACAGCCCACGACAGATGCAGGCAGCTTATTCCATACCTCTGCAACTCTGAGCGTGAAAAAATGTTTCCGAAAGTCATGTGAGCTATGCTGTTTTCTGACTTTGTAGGCATGCCCACGTGTGTTAGAAACATGGAGATCCAAATTATATTTGGAGATCAGATTATATTTGCTTAAATGATATATAAGTACGGAAATTCATTTAATTTGAAATATGTATGATTTTGTTATTTTGTTATTTGAACATATTAAAAAAAAACAAACCCAAAAACAAAGACAGAAAAACCCTTGCATTCTGTTTTAGAGGATAAGTACAGATTATGGGTTTAGTCTGGAAATTTTCTTTGTTGCATTTCACATTATTGTCATTATAAAATTAAAACAGTTTACAGGAACAAGATATAGCTATGATGCAGCCACTCTTGGAATTTGCATCACCAGTCTGGAACCCCTATCTCGCTCAGAACATTAACCTCCTGGAAACTGTACAGAGATGTGCAACCAAATGAATACCCTCCATCAGGCATCTACCATATTCTGAACGTCTTGCTGCCCTGGGAATGGATTCATTGAAACTCCGGCATCTGGCAACTGACATGGTAAACTCTTATAATGTTATTAATCATCTGACCAACAGCAACCATGAGCACCTTTTTGATCTCCATGTTTCTAACACAAGTGGGCATGCCTACAAAGTCAGAAAACAGCATAGCTCACATGACTTTCGGAAACATTTTTTTCATGTGCAAGAGTTGCTGAGGCATGGAATAAACTGCCTGCATCCATTGTTGGCTGCCAAAACTCTGCATTCAAACCTCCATGCTTCCTGTAATTCGTCAACACTATACCTGATACTCCCTCCATACACATATGCACAGACGCACACACATACATGTATATTATGACTGTAAGCTATTTATTTTCCTGACATTTGTACATGTACTCTATGTATCATACATGAGACTTTGATGAGTTGTGGTTCACCTGAGAACTGTATGCAATAAATTTCATTATTATAAATTATTATAAGAAAAAAAATCAAACAATCTATCTAACTTTTCCTCCAGAAGTTTTATTTGGGCTGCAGAGATTTTCTTGATTTGCCTTTTAGAAGCAGAAAATCTTCACCTTTTTTGACAATTCAAATTAAAAATCAGCTAACAGATGCAAACGAGGATAAACTGCCTTCCAAATACAAATTATTTTCTTTGCTATTAATTTAGAAATTGCAAAATCTTTTTAAGTTTGGTTTTAGTTTGCTTTGTTTTACAGCTTATTAGGTTATTTCCTATAAGTCTAACATAAACACAGGGGAACCACTCTTGACTGATAAATTATTTATTCATTTATTGATCTTCTAGGAAAAAAGAAGACGTGGTTAGGGTTAGTTTAATGGGAAAATAAATAATTTATCAGTCAAGAGTGGTTCCCCCATGTTTATGTTAGACTTATAGGAAATAACCACATATCAACCTCAGTGGGTCATTTAATCCCAATAAAGTTTTGAAATAAAGTAATTCTTAATGGATACTTTTTTTTATAAACACATTTTCCTATTTAACCCATAGATGGGACCCTAACAGGTACTACCACTCCGGGTCAAGTGGACCAGGGAGCAATGGTGATGAAGGGGTGCTCCACATTCCCCAAACCTCCAAAACTGGAAGCTCACCATCAGATAAAGTTTAACATCATTCCCAGGACATGTAGACCCTCAGTCATCGCCTTCTAGCACCCATATGATAAAAAGGGGTTGGGGCTGGCCATAAGGGCAATACGGTTGGGACAATCATATAGGTGCTAGGGCTTGACGTGACCAGTTGATTCATCGGAGGGGGCTTCTCCAACTGACCGTCAACCCAAGAAAGGGCCAAAGTGGAGTATTGCAAGTCATGGACTGCTCATCCACCTGGGTTCTATCCTTAAGCATCACGGGTCGCCACCCATGGCCAACAGGTGGAGTCTTACCCCTCTGCAGAGGTACAGTCGGTGCATTCTAACTTGTCAATAAATTGGAGGTTCTGTCCTCTAATGGAGAAGATGGGACAGAAGTATTTTTATTAAAATATCTGAAAAGAAAATGTATTTATGATATTATGAGAAATTACACAAATTGAATGAAATTTTCCAAATTAAAATTGAAAATAAAATTAGAAAAATATGAGAAAAGTAATTTATTTATCTAAACACCAACGAAATAAAAAACTGCCTACATTCGTTGTAGGCTGCATCTTTCAAAGCCTCCATGCTTCCTGTTATCCGCCAACACTATACCTGATACCCCCCTCCACACACATATGCACACACGCGCACACATACATGTATATTACTACTGTACACTATTCATGTTCTTGACACTAATACATTATTCTATGTACTAGACATGAGACTTTGATGAGTTGTGGTGCACCTGAGCACTGTACACAATACATTTCATTAATTATTTTAAATTATTAATAGCAAATCACTAGATTTTTACGTAAACACTACAGCGTTGCAAATGAAAATAATAACTTTGAAAATAAAAACTGATTATTAAGGTTTTTTAAAAAAATAATTAACTCTATATTTTTCACTATAAAATACAATCGATGTAATTATTTTTGTAGAGTTAAAGGGAGATAATTTCGACTAGTGAAAGATAAAAATAAGACCGCCGTTCTAAGTTGTTATTTGTGTTTTAAAATAAATATTTTACAGTATTCAATATTTTTATTAACTTTTATTCGATTTATTAACGACATTATGTCGATTAGAATGACAAAAAACCCAACTATTATTAACCTTATTTTCTTCATTTGTTTTTTTTAAAACCCGGGTTTAATTTGACCTACTTGTGTTTTCGGGTAACACCGAATAAATAACCAAATTACGATTAATCTTTAGATTCATTTCTTTAAAATACTGCAAAGTTTTGAAGAAAGATATTTTGTGTGACTATTCTTTATGTTAATTTGCAACTTTTGTCACATGTGAGACGTTACTGTTCATAAATGAAACTAGCCTACTGTGTAAAGCCCCTGTGCGCACCTTGCTGTCACTCTCAGTCTTAGCTTGGCAGTCGTTTCTGATGGAGCTCCCGATTAACGCTACCGCGAAGTGTGAAGTTCGCGCTGTTATTCGGTTTTTGAATGCAAAAGGTATTAAACCGATTGAAATTCATCGGCAATTAACTGAAGTGTATGGCGAATCGTGCATGGATGTAAAAAACGTCCGTAAGTGGTGTAGGGAGTTTTCAGCTGGTCGTACTAAAATTCATGACGAAGACAGAAAAGGGCGACCATCAATTTCTGAAGCGACAGTAGCGAAACTTGAGCAAATATTGCAGGAAAATCGGCGGATCACTCTCGATGATCTACGTATTTTGGTGCCTGAAGTTTCCCGAAGTACATTCATCGGGTTTTGAGAGAAAAATTACAATATCGAAAAATGTCCGCTTCAACAACAAAAACGACCACGACGACGACGACGACGACGACGACGAGTTGAAAGATGAAGTTGATAACATTTCCTCAACGCTATGGCGGCGAGCTGTTATGATATGGACAGACAAAAATTGCCACAGCTCTTACAAAAATGCATCAATCGAAATGGCGATTATGTAGAAAAATAGATAGATGTTCAAACTTTAAAATGATGTAAACACCATTGATAATAAACATTTCTGTGATTTCCAAATATTTTGGAGACCTTACTTTTGGGATTAACCGTGTATATAATTTGAATATATAAATATATAATGATGATGATGATGATGATGGTGTCGGGTTATTTGCACTTTTATTTTCAAAATGGAATTTTTGATGAAAAATACTTACTTTTTTTTTTCTTTTTAAGAAGTGAAAATTTATTTCTAAATTAATACTTTTTAAGACTGATAATCTTAATTGTTTTTTGTTTCAGTTGAAAAAAAAAATAATTTCGAGTCAGTTGTAATAATTTATTAAAACATACAAACAATGAATCGGAAAATAATTATCCCGAAAAAATTCTAGTCAGATCTGGTTTTAGCTTGATAGATATTTGACTTCTTTTGTCTCGCAGTTTTAATTCTTAAAAATACTTTCTTTAAAAGGAATTAATAAAAAGTTGAAAAATTGTTTACCCTACGATTACGAATAAGATTTGAGAGAAAGTCACAAGCATAGGGTGAGGATCGAACTCGCTATTCAACAGTAACGGATGTGCAAGACTAGCTTGTTAACCATTACACCACAATGGGACCACTATAAATAAAAAGTTTAATGTTCAAAACATGAGAAAAACAGTTTATTGTTTTGAATAAATGTTTCACTGAAATAAAAATAAAAGTTCATAGTTCATGTGATTTACTAAGTAAAAATAAAAATACATTGTTGTTATGAGGGGAATTAAGTGCATCTTTGTTGACAATAAAAAAAATGAAAAAAATTAGGTACCACCAATTTTCCCTGTGAAATTTACCCCCTCCCCCTTCATATTTAACACAATGAAACTTGCAGAAAAATTATTATCATTATAGGTACCACCAATTTTACCCTGTGAAATTTACCCCCCATATATTTAACACTATGAAACTTGCAGAAAAATTAATATTTTATTGAAATTTTTTTTCCATTCGAAAGAAAAAACATTAAATAAACTCCTGATGATTTCTTAATTATTCTTTCAGCTTAAGGAAATAATGAAAATTATGATTGAAAAACAATGTTTTCATTTTTGCACTGTTAAATCAATTGAAATTTAACGTTGCTAAAAACAAGTTACGATAAAAGGATTTTTTAAAAATTCTATGAAAAATCAATTAATAAGCTGATTTTCCCGAAAATTTCCATAAATGTTTACCATTGGATGTAAATACATCTGAAATAGTTTTTTTCTAAAATATATAAGGGGAAATATTTTTTTTCGAGGTCTATCACCCCCCCCTATTTTATTTTAAGAGATAAAAAAAATGACGCG
Source organism: Doryteuthis pealeii (assembly GCA_023376005.1). Taxonomy (NCBI): domain Eukaryota; kingdom Metazoa; phylum Mollusca; class Cephalopoda; order Myopsida; family Loliginidae; genus Doryteuthis; species Doryteuthis pealeii. The sequence continues at coordinate 5,303,416 of CM042163.1, forward strand.
TCAGAAAAATTTTGTACTTTTTTTCTATAAAGATAAGAGTCTGAATAACTATATCAATGAAATTCTATAACGTACCGAGCTGTAGTTTTTTTTAGGAAAAATTAATGAAATCGGAAATAAAAAAGTGCAAAAAAAATGTCATAATATTAATATTTGAAAACTTTTTTTGCTTTTGTAATTGGTATGTACTATATTCTATTAAATTGTCAAAAAAAAAAAATTTTTTTAAGAAATTAATTTTTAAGAGATTTTCAATCTTTTGTGTGCTTAAATATTTTATTTTCTGCTTCTCAGTAACCAAAGTTTGTTTTTCTTAACGTAAAAAATTATTTTATTTAACTTTTTCGACCAATTAGAATAAAAAGTATATATCAATTATTTTATCAGTTTTTCTCTTAGAAAAAATATTCAAATTTTCATTTTATTTTCGATTTTAAAAATTAATACTAAAACCGAAGACATTTTTTAACGTCAATTTCACTGCGAAATTTTAAGATTACATTTTTTTCAAGTTTTTATTCATTTTAATAGTAAATTGTAATATTAAAGTTTTTAAAGATTTTATTCATTTTAATATTAAAATTTGGTTAAAAAAGTTTGTCCGTTACACCCAACCGTACGTAGACGTAACCGTAAGAGGGTAATAATATGTATTTTTTTCTGTCTAAATTGTGGCCTGAAAATTACCCTTTCGCACGTAATACGGGCAGGTTTGTTTATTTTTTAAGATAACGATGTAATTTTTCCCAATCGGATAATTTGATCTTTGAATTAACTATTTTTCTTTGTAACAACCCTGTACGATCTTTAATTGTTTTTTTACGAGATTTTTGATAAACAAAGTTCGGAAATATTTATTTCCGTTTTATTCAAGATGGTCTAAACTGATCAATTGGTGGTCCCTAAAACATTAAAAAAAACTCATGATTAAAAAAAAAAAATTACGGAAATAATGAAAATTATGATTGAAAAAACAATGTTTTCATTTTTGCACCGTTAAATCAACTGAAATTTAACGTAGCCAAAAACAAGTTAGGAGAAGAGGATTAAAAAAAATTCTATGAAAAATCGATTAATAGGTATACCTAAAATAAATAAATAAAATAAAACACGGTAATTCAATATGAATGAAATTATTTTAATCATTTTAATGAATTTAATAAGAAATTGGAAGTCAGGGTTAAAAATCTCTTTATTTTTATCTGTTGTTTGATTTTGGTGTGACCTGACAGAAGACAAGAAGATATGTAATCTTTCTCAGTTTGGTGTAGAAACTAATACAACGGCCGTAACAACCGGGGGGGGGGGGAACCTGTCTTCACCCCACCCCCAATTTTTACCACTTGTAAAATATTTTTACAGGGTTTTATTTTAACAAATTACAATAAAGAAAAAAAAATCTGTCCCCCCCCCAAGCATTTATCTCTGCTATGGCCGTGTAATATCATAACAATAACAACAGCAACCTTGAGCACCTTTTTGAACTCCATCTTTCTAACACACGTGGGCATGCCTACAAAGTCAGAAAACAGCACTGCTCACGTGACTTTCGGAAAACATTTTTTTCACGCTCAGAATTACGGAGACATGGAATAAGCTTCCCGCGTCTGTTGTAAGCTGCCAAAACACTGAATCTTTCAAAGCCTCCATGCTTCCTGTAGTCCGCCAACACTATACCTGATGCTACATACATATGCACACACACACATACATGCATATTACTACTGTAAACTGTTCTTGTTCCTGACACTAATATATTATTCTGTGTACTTGACATGAGACTTTGATGTGTCAAAAATTCAGACAAATAATGATGTCAAATAAAATTAGAATTTGTTAATGTTTTTTCAGAGATGAACTTCTGTTTTAAGGCGATTCAAAGAGATGCTAAATTTTAAAAAATAAATGGTACAGCTGCAGAATAGCGCGCAAGAGATAATATCATTAGAATCGCATTTTACATATAAATAGCATTACCTTATGAAAACTCCCAAAGTAGACTAACCCAAACACTAACCATAATCCTAGGGTCTCAAAGGTTTTGGATACTTCTGTGAAATGTAATGCTTTTTATACGTAATCTAATGATATTATCTCTTGCGCGCTATTCTGCATTTGTACAAAAAAAAAATGGAGATTTATCCGTTTACTTTTAGATTTTTTCTAAACTTCAAGCAGCTGAAATTTTCATTTGAGTTATCAAGAAAAAAAAAATGATAAACAATTTAAGGTACCATTATAGTATATGGCCTACATTTTGAATGTATCCTACGAAATCAAGTCTCTCTTATAGTATGTGGCCTACCATAAAAAGCATATTATAAGGTTATAATAATAACCCCTAACCCTAACCCTATTTCAGAATTTTAGAATTAAATAGATCTTTGATTCATGTAAATTAATTTTTAATTATTCTTAATTACTATATACAGCTTATGACTGAATTGCATTTCTTGAAATTGAATATATGTGAAAAATAATTAGTTTTAATAAATTGCCTACTACTTATATCTATAAATATACTCTTACTGAGGTAGGTCACATTCAAACCGGGTAGGCCACATACTATAACAGAATCAAAAAGGTAGGCCACATAATATAATGGCAACCAATTTAAGATAAAACTTTTTTGTCTGATAAAATTTTGTTGAAGTCGAAAACGAGAATAATAATAGCCGAATGAAATTGGTTTCAATTTTCTCTAAAGTTTTAATTTTGTTGTTTTATATTTATAAGACATCAATGATTCAATGTTTAACCCAATTTGTACATCTGTTTATGTGTGGGTGTGTGAATTCCAATGTCTAACACAAAAATGAATCCAAAATATTCATTAAATAATAATGAAATTTATTGTGTACAGTGCTCAGGTGCACCACAACTCATCAAATCTCATGTCAAGTACACAGAATAATGTATTAGTGTCAGGAAACGTGTGCATATGTATGTGGAGAGTGGCATCAGGTATAGTGTTGGTGGATTACAGGAAGCATGGAGGCTTTGAAAGATTCAGTGTTTTGGCAGCCTACAACAGACGTGGAAAGCTATGTGTTAAATTTTGTTTATTTTCCTCTTTAACAAAATTCAATTATTTTTGTTTTCTATTTCTTTAGTGTAATTAAAATTGATTAGAGGGAAAATTGATTTTTTACAACCAGCAAATTATTTTATAGGGATTATTTTCATATATCATCAACGTTGAAGATCTTTAATATGGTTTTATTAAAGTAGCCATTTAGTTCTGGATTAGTAGCGTATCAGAGGTTAAAACACAACTAATAATGGGTAGGTGAGGTTTGTTATCAGATTTAAGAAATTCATATTTGAAATTGCTACAAAAATGTGTCTTTATGAACTTTCTTATTATTATAAAAGCTAAATCTATCTATCCATATATAAAGGGCAGTTGGTGTGTATGTATGTCTGGAGGAAACTATGAAAATAAAACAATGACACAGTAAATATATATACACATTCACTATCACCAGCTCTTGCTTTTTGAGCAATAATAACAAAGATTTGAATTATTCCTGGCGTCACTCAGCAAGACCTTTGTCAGCCGCTTACCGAGCTATGGTGCGGCCACACTTGGAATTTGCATCACCAGTCTGGAACCCCATCTTTCCAGAATATTAACCTCCTAGAAACTGTACAGAGACGTGCAACCAAACGAATACCCTCCATCAGGCATCTACCATACTCTAAACGTCTCGCTGCCCTGAGAATGGATTCGCTGATTCTCTTAAAAATAAAAGATGTGATGATTGAGAAAGTATCATCAACACTGAGCTCAATTTGTTTAGTCTGGCACAAGGCAACATAAAGGGAGCATCTAATGAAGATTAGACACTCACTACACAAGTATGAGACAAGCTTATTAACTGTGAAAGGTAGTCTTATGATGATGATAGTGATGGTGATAATAATAATAATAACAATAATAATGATGATAATACTACAACAACAATAACAATAATTGTTTAGCACAAAAATTCATGTCTATGCCCAGTCAATATTTTAGAGTTTATATACTAACCAATCTTTTTAAGATAAGTGTAAAGTTTTCAATAAAGTGGAAATATTGGGCATAATTTTTTTTTTCAACTTTTTGAAAATAAAAAGATTTTACTTACAAAAAAGCTTCCAATTTGATTGTATACATATAACTGCGAGGAAGAGAAGAGTTATTCCCCTTGAATAGAACGAGCTGTGATACAGTGAAACTAGAAAGATACATACAGTACAGTCAATCTCGGCTTTCGAACTTAATCCGTTCCAGAAAAAGTTTGAAAACGTAAAAGTGAGACAATTTTTCCCAATAAGAAATAAAGAAAAACCATCGCTTCCCACCCCCAAAATTTACTTAAATAAGATTTTTGGATGTTTGTTTTTTAGAAGCATTGTTGAATAAAGTATATATTATATTTTTGCTTGAAGGCAATTACAATGCATGTATCGCATAAAATTCGATACTTTTTTTTATAGAAAATGAACTTGACAAGTGTAATCCCGGCAAAGGATCGCTCGGTGTGTAGAACATCGTACAGACTGTTTCGACTTTATTAAGTCTCATCAGCGATGTATACTAATGACTTCTCTCCGACTTCCCTTCGATTTCTGTCGGAAAGAAGTCATTAGTATACATCACTGATGAGACTTAATAAAGTCGAAACAGTCTGTACGATGTTCTACACACCGAGCGATCCTTTGCCGGGATTACACTTGTCAAGTCATTTTCTATAAAAAAAAAAAGTATCAAATTTTATGTGATATATGCATTGTAATTGCCTTCAAGCAAAAATATAATATATACTTAAATAAGTAATATTGCAAAAATGTTACCCCCCCAAAAAAAAAACACTTTTTTAAAAACAAAACATTAGACATTATAAATACTAGCAAATATATGCACCCTCCGTAGGGTGCAAGTATTTAAGTTTAAATTAGAAAGGCTAATGAAACTAAATAAGAATACCAACGAACAACTGAAACTTACTCTTCCATCATTCTCGTCTTTCATTGCTATTTTCATGAAATGGATTTCATTTGATTCATTGAAGAGATTTTTGTTTATATTCATTAAAATGTTAGTGTAGTAAACACGATGACTTTTATATTTCTCATCAGCATGTAAAAATGTATATAACTAAACATGCATTTATTGAAAGATTCGTTAAAATCGCCTAGACTTACAAAGACCTTCATAGCGTCTATAAACCAGTGTTCTCTATTTTTATGTATAAATTATTTTGATTATAAATTAGGTTCTCATTAATAAACGCTTTAGATTATTGTGGAATCTGTGACGAAAGCAGTGACGTAGTTTCGGTTACAGACAGAAATGCAATCTATCTCTATTATATATAGAAAATATATAATAAAAATACCTAAATACACTATTAGTAGACTACAATACATTTGGAAATCACTTTTTGATGGCATATGTAAGTGGGTGGAGGTGAGGAGAGGCTGGAAGGAATTATTGTGGGGAAGGTGGGTCCGTTTCCATAGAAACTACAAGCAAATCAGTGTCTTCGCGTGGCTCTTCTACTTAAAGATCAAATTTCATGGTTGGAAACTGAAAAAAAGTTTGAAAACCGAGACAAAAATTTTCCAAAATTGAAGTTCGAAAACGGAAAAGTTCAAAGACAGAACTGTTCAAAAGTCGAAGTTTGACTGTGCTGAGAAATTTCTAAAACCAACATGGTCAATTGAATCAGAGAAAAAGATTTTTTTTTTTGTCAATTCAAAGAAAAATATTGTTTTTAAAACTAGGAAAAGAGAAAACAAAATTATTTTAAGTTTTAAGAAAATAACTTTAAAATTTTCAAAAACTTATTTCGGGTGTTGAAATTACAATAAATATATATATATATATATATATATATATATATATATAATATATATGTGTGTGTGTGTGTGTATGTGTGTGTATGTGTGTGTGTGTGTGTGTTTGGGCAGCATTCTTTCATTAATACATGTAGAATTAAACAAAAGACACATCTGTTTAACAATTTTATTTTTGATCTTTTCGAGTTTTCTGGCCAACTTTTTAATGTTTGGGTGGAATTCGTGGATAAGTCCACCAAAGTTCAAGTTCCGAGTACTTTCGGCACTTTGAATTGCCATCATCAGGGGTGATGTGTTCCAGTGTTTTTAAAATTATATTAATGTGGAGGCTGGAAGGAGAAGAATTGATGAGAAAGGTGTTATAGGCATTTTAAAATGTGTGTACTGCATTGGAAATTAATTTTGTTTAAGGATGGTTTGTATTGTTTTATGTATAAAGCTTCTAGTATTTGGAGTTTTTGTTTATTTTTTCTTTGTGCAGAATGTGTGTATTTTCTGTTAGAAAAAAAAAATATATGGGGATATTCAGGATTTGATCTTTCAAGAAATGTAAAAATTAGGACTGGAAATTTTTTTATTCAAATGACCAAAGATTGAACCCCCCCTACAATCATAATTGATACCCCCCCCAAAAAAAACGCCCTAGTTTTTCAAGTCTTTTTTTCATAAAATAAGTTATTCACTATTAAATTAAGTCTTTAATGAATAAAGTACAGAAAATTTCCTTAAAATTGGACAATTCCCTGATTTTTAGTAATTGTTTTAGAAATTTAAAAAAAATTAAAAATTCTATTATCTCCCTTGAGTAAAAATGCTCATACCTTTTTTTTTTAATTTCTATTTTTTTTACAATCGTGACTGTTTAGCATATAAAATTGTAAGACCTTATGTTAATGAACATTCAAACAAAGGTTGGTAATTGAAGAAACAGAAACTAAGCGATCAAAGGGGAATAACTCTTATCGACCGTCATCGGCATTTTCTGATAACTCCACAAACTTCTCAGATAAAAAAATACGACGGAGTCCATTCGAATCTTTTACTCATTTTTATTCTTCAAAATTTTTTTTGAATCCATACAAACAGTTTCCCCCCCCCTTAAAATGTAACGTTATAGATTAAAAATTTTTCGTTTGAAAACGGGATTTTATAATTTTTTAAAGAAGTACTAAAAAATTATAAAATCCTGTTTTTAAGGCGAAATTTTAATTATAACAATAAAAAATATTTAGAATATTTTTTTTTATTGTTAAATAAATTTTATAGATAGTTCAGTTAGCTTAATTATTTAAAAAAAACCCCAACAAAACACAAAACAAGATAAAAAATCAAACAAACAAAAAAACTATTCATATTTTTATAGAATTAAAGATTATTTCCTTTAACCCTAACCTAAAAAAGGGGAACCACTCTGAATGAATTTTATCTGCTAATTAATCTACCCATTATTTTCCCATTAAACTAACCCTAAACCCTAACCTCAACCCTAACCCTAAACCCTAACCCCAACCCTAACCCTGTCTTCTTTTTTCCTAGTAGATCAATAAATAAATAAATAATTTATAAAATTCATTCAGAGTGGTTCCCCTTTTTTTAGGTTGGAGTTATAGGAAATAACCGAATTAAATTGCAACTAAACATCTAAAAAGTTTTTTAAAACTGAATGTGATTTATAATTTATTTGAAGGATTTTTTTTGCAACGGGAAAAATTAAAGAAAAATGATTAAAATTTGAACTTTGTGATTACAAAATAAAACTATGAATAAATGAATAAACAAATAAATAATATGAAATACACACACACACACACACGCACGCACGCACACGCACGCACGCACACACACACACACACACACACGCACACACACACACGCACACACACACGCACGCACACACACACACACACACACACTCACGCACATAAATATGCAAACTTTACGAATTTAATTTGAAATTAAATTTAAATAATTTTTACATTTTATCAATTTCAACGATCTTAATTTTTTTCATTTTGTCAATTTTGATGATCTTAATTTTTCTAACAGAGAATAAATAAATAAATTGTTGGAAATTTTTAAGTTGAAATACTTGAATTCTAAGAAATTTCAAACTAATTTTATCATCCCCCCCCCGTAACAAAAAAAATCGAACTAATCTGAAATTGCAACGAGCGCGCACTTGTCAAATAATTATCATTCATTCACAAAAAATTAATTGATAGAGAAAGGGTTAATCAATTGAAAAAAGAAAAAAGAAAATCAAGAAAAATACACAAAAGTTTTTTTTTTATCAAATTTTATTAATTAATTCATTGTTAATAGATTTATTTTTTATAAAATGTGAGTCTATTTGACATTGAAAATGTCCCAATTGATTTGCGTATATCATTATATATATATATATATATATATATATATATATATATATATATATATATATATATATATATATATATACATTGGTCTAGCTCTAGTGAAAAGGGGACAGACTCTCTCGCTGTCTGGCTAATACCGACTTTAGGCCACCTTGATGACTTTACTTACTTTACTATATATATATATATATATATATATATATATATATATATATATATATATATATATATATATTTATTTTTTTATATATATTTTATTTATATTTATTTATTTTCATTTCTAAACTCCGACAGTATAAAAACTCTCGGCTTTATACAGAATTATCCTGATGATCCGTTAGGAGAAACCTAAGTAGATATTCTCTGACTCATTAGGCTTACTTTATTATTATTATTATTATTATTATTATTATTATTATTATTATTTACTCCTTTTGAGTTTTCACATCAGCATTAGCTGATGGTCTTTCCCTGGAGTCTGAGTGACAGCAAGTCTCCTCAGGTCTCCAGGACTCTTCTGAGTATTCTGGCAGATTGCAGCCGTGCAGTGTTCTGGATGGTATCAATCCTTCCTCTATTATTATTATTATTATTATTATTATTATTTACTCCTTTTGAGTTTTCACATCAGCATTAGCTAGTCTGAGTGACAGCAAGTCTCCTCAGGTCTCCAGGACTCTTCTGAGTATTCTGGCAGATTGCAGCCGTGCAGTGTTCTGGATGGTATCAATCCTTCTCTGTATTATTATTATATTATTATTATTATTATTATTATTATTATTTACTCCTTTTGAGTTTTCACATCAGCATTAGCTGATGGTCTTTCCCTGGAGTCTGAGTGACAGCAGTCTCCTCAGGTCTCCAGGACACTTCTGAGTATTCTGGCAGATTGCAGCCGTGCAGTGTTCTGGATGGTATCAATCCTTCTCTGTATTATTATTATTATTATTATTATTATTATTATTATTATTATTATTATTATTATTATTTACTCCTTTTGAGTTTTCACATCAGCATTAGCTGATGGTCTTTCCCTGGAGTCTGAGTGACAGCAAGTCTCCTCAGGTCTCCAGGACTCTTCTGAGTATTCTGGCAGATTGCAGCAGTGCAGTGTTCTGGATGTTATCAATCTTCCTCTGATTTCCAGACTTTCCAAACCATTTTCCAATCTTTTTGGGACCGTTCATATTCCATAACTTTTTCAGTTCTCTGGCAAGGTCTATTTTTTCCATTTTTTCATTTTCCTTCAGCTTCACCCTATGATCTGCTGGAACTGCAAAATCCACCAGTTGACAAGTTCTTTCGTTTTTGTTAATCAACACTAGGCCTGGTCTTCCTGCTGGGATAAGGTGATCCGTTTTTATTTCAAAGTCCCAGAGAATTTTATGCGTTTCGTTCTCAAGAACAGATTCTGGTTTATGCATATACCATTTTGTTGTATGGTCAAAATTAAATTGTTTGCATAATTCCCAGTGGATCACCTTCCCAACCCAGTCGTGTCTAGTTTTGTACTCCCTTTGTGCTAGTTTGCTACATTCGCATAGTACATGGTTTACAGTCTCATCTCTATTACCGTATTTAGTCTCATCTCTATTACCGCATTTATTATTATTATTATTATTATTATTATTATTATTATTTCACTCCTTTTGAGTTTTCACATCAGCGTTAGCTGATGGTATTTCACTGGAGTCTGAATGACAACAAGTCTCCTCAGGTCTCCAGGACTCTTCTAATTATTCTAGTCGAATGCAGCAGTGCAGTAGTCTGGATGGTATCAGTTCTTCCTCTGATTTCTAGATCCTCCAGTCTTTTTTCAAAGTTTATTGGGACGCCTCAGGCACCAGACAATAAGCCTTGCCCTTACCCCCAATTAGAAGACGGGTCAGGTGATGGAACTAAGATGTTATTAAATCTTACCCAGTCGACGCGAATGACAGATAAATGTGCCAGAAAGTTGATTTCGTTATGTCGGAGTTACCACTGAAAATATATTGAACAAGTTTTCTATAATATTATATCAAACGCAGGAAAGCCAGTGAGGATTAAAATAAAATAAAATTAGAGATAAAAAATCTCCCAGTCGCCCTCATACAGGAAGAATCCTCATGGCAGGTGGAGAGAAAAGGCCCCTTACTGGAGTAATTGTTCATAAGCTGCAGATTCTTGTTAGACCAGGTTTGGAGGGGAAAAAAAGGATCGTATTCTAAAAATAGATAGACAGACTGACCGACACCAAAAGTTCAAAACTCCCGCCAACTAACGGACATTCTGAGAGCGGGGGAAAAGGAAGATTTATAGTAGTAGAGAACCCTCAGAAAGCAGTGGCTAGCGAACAGGCAAGTCACGAAATAACAACCCCCTCGAACTGGGTGAACAAATATAAGTAAGCCTTAACAGTAATAAGAATTTGTAAAAGGGAAAGTCATTCACCAAACCAGAACCTTTGTAAATTGTTGTTCATTTGATACAATTTATAATTCACAAATAAAGAACAATTTTTTTTATGAGTCAAACTTCTTTGTTTATTACTTGTATTGTTTTGCTTGTTTCTTTTATGTTACATTTCACATAAAAATGACCTCCAACCAAAAATACAAAACTGGCACTAAAAAGAACCCTCGGCCATTCCAACGCAGATCTTTACTGGGGACGCACGCTATTGACTGGCACAGGAAGAAAATTTCCTCTCCAAGAAATAGCTATGAACCTAGAAATAAAGTCTGACCCTTAAAAGTATATAGGATTTATTTGTCTCATACCCCACCTGTATGGACTGGGCACAAGGCTCCGTTTTAACGTGGGCCCACCTACAAGCCGAAGCTAATGGGTGGGAGAGAACAAAAATTGCGTCGATCCCATCGGCATTCCCCCTCAAGGGGGGCGCCTGAGGCACTGGGCAATAAACCCAGCCCTGTCCCCAAAGGGGGCAGGTGTTGCCTGGGGGGATGGCCCCCTGGGATCGACGCTCGTGATTTTAACCCGGGGCGGGCGCGTACACCGGACCCCGTAGTATATAGGTAGAATGTAATCAAGTTGAACTGAGTGATTGTTAAAGGTGATAGCAATGGCCAATCCTAATTGTGTCCATAGAAGATTTTTATGTTCATTCTTTATTAACACGTTAATCCACAATGCGTTGGTAAAAAAGGTAGCTGGGTGAAGAACAACGTAAATGTGTACAACAACAAAAGTGTGAGCAACAAATGAGAAAAATAATAAGATTCAATAATCGAAATGGGGACTGTGGGTTAGAAGAGGAATTGGATCCTCTCAAAGTTAAACTTCCTTGGTATTTTCTTGTAGCCCTTGGTTCTGTCGTATAAGGAAATAACATGTTACCATTACTAAACCCATTCTCACGATATGAAAACACCGCCGTCCAAGACAAAAAAAAACCCATCTGGATTTAGGGGTGGGTGGGTGGTCCTGAAAGTCAATAACTTTTCTTTGGATTGTCCAATTTCAGTAAATTTCGTAAAATTTTGTAGCATTAAGATCATTTTCAGTCAAAATTCCATTATAATTAATATATATATATATATATATATATATATATATATATATATATATATATATATATATATTTGGAGGATATGTGCTTAATTGAAGTCATACCTAATTTTGAAAATTAATTAGTTAACAATTAATGAATTTAGGCGGGCATATATGTTCAAATGTAAGGCTAAACAAATCGAGGAAATGTCAATCCCTGTATGTACATTTCGACCTATTAGGTCTCATCAGCAAGGTTATAGACATGGGAGACTGCTCATGTTAATTTCAAATGCAAAAATCGCATAGAAAATTATTTGCACCCGTAAACTAAACTTGATTGGTATTTTCCTGTCGACTTTTCAAAAATAACATTGTATTATTAGCAAATTTTTTGATTTGCACTTCACCAAGCACAACAATCCTTGCTCGTGTTTCACGCCAATTTCAACTGGTCGTTTTCACTGAAGTCTGAGTGCAAATTTCCTCAGGTTTCCAAGGGCACCAACTATAATTGGTATCATCTTTACCCTCATGTTGCACTTTTTTAAGTTCCCTGGCAAGGTCTAAGTATTTATCCATCTTTTCATTTTCTTTCATTTTTACACTTTGACCCACTAGGACGTCAAAATCCATGCGATGACAACTTTTTTCTTGTTAATTAGCACTAGGTCTGGTCTTCTGACTGGGATTAGGCGATCCGTTTGCATCTCAAAATCTCAGAATTTTATGAGTATCATTTTCCAGGATAGATTCTGGTTTGTGCATATATCATTTTGTCGTATGATCAAAATTTAATTTCTTGCACAATTCTCAGTGAATTCTTTTCCCACTCAGTCGTGCCTTCTCTTGTACTCCCTTTATGCTAGTTTGCTGCATTCGCTTATTATGTGATTATTATGTGATTTCGTCTTTGTCTCCACACATAATGCACTAGCAATTCTGTTGTGTCTTATCTATTTTCGCTTTGATATCATTGGTCTTTAAGGCATTGTTTTGTGCTGCTATTATCAGAGATTCAGGATCTTTCTCAAGGTTTCCAACCCTTAGTCACGTCCAACTCTTCTCGTGTGCAATCTGTCCAGTTTGTCGCTAGAAGTTTTACAATTATTGGAAATTCCATAGCTAATTATCTCCCCATGCCGCTTGGGGGAGATCACCATCATCGTATGTTGGCGCCAATACCAACAACTTCACTTATCACAAAGCAGTTACTGGACGAGAGACGTAAAAACAATCGCTCTCATCGCTTAGCCCAAACAGGGCCTACTTATTACGGAGCACTCACTGAATGTAGTCGCGTAAATAGCGGTCCCTACACTTCATTCATCACTTAGCCCAAACAGGGCTTACTTATCGCATAGCAGTATTGGAGGAGAGACGTAAAAACACCAAGCTCTCATTACCAAACCCAAAACAGGGCCCACTTATCACAGAACTCTACAACCAGCTCACTTCTAAGGCATTGTATCTGCATACGTTAAAAGGCAGGTACAATAGCACACTTACTGAAGGACGAGAAACTACCGAGACGAAGCGTCTTATCAACATTTCCTGCCGACGAAAAGAATACCCTGTTATCACCATTACTCCAAGAAAATTACTAACTCAGATAAGTCTCGTAGCAAATACCATTAAAATTTGCAACAATTTTATGTAATTTTTGTCAATACAAGTGTCTGCATTTACTTTCGTGTTTGTTCCTTCTTTGTCCGACAATTTGTCTATAACCACGAAGAAATAAGAGCTCCTTCGAAACCCGTAAATACTCTTACAATGCCATATACCCTCGTTGGGTATATGCATTAGAGTTCTCTTATATATAGAGAGAGTCTAGAGTATCAGAGAGAGAGAGAGAGAGAGAGAGAGAGAGAGAGAGAGAGAGAGAGAGAGAGAGAGAGAGAGAGAGAGAGATACATATGTGAAGAAAAGGAAGTGAATCCGAATATTTGACGTCATATTTCAAACCGTCTCCTTTTTTCAAACTTCAAATTTTAAACAGACTGACAAACAAGGACTATCACTCGCTTTTCTCGTTATTCTGTGATAAAAATATCTTATTACCTTCCATATACCAACAAATGCCCTGAAGATGATCTAATTAATAGACCGAAACACTGCAGCGTCGGTCAATAAACCAACCACTTAACTCATTTAAACCTGTGTTTTTTCATTCTTTCTTAATATACTACAGATACATATATAACTTACTTGCTGTTTTGTGCCTAGTCGCCATGTTGGATTCTAATTCTTCTTCTTTCTAATTCGGCCATGATGTCTACGTCTGGTTTCTCTTGTTAGTTCTTCATTACTTCTAAATTCTTCTTCTGGGCTAACTCCTTTCGTCATGCAATTTGCCAATAACTCATCGCGCGGAGCTGGGTCCAACCGAAGTAGGACGCGTCTATCCCACTCTACATCTCGGCTGCAACTGAGGACCTAGCTAGTTCTCACGTGACTTGCGGGTTTCTCGCCTCTGGGGTCAAAGTTTCCTAACGGTCTGTAATTTTCCATTTGGACTCTTTGCATTCTCGCTACACGGTGTTGTCAATAATCTATGCTACCACAGAGATTAGGCAACAGAAACATCCGTATAAGAAGGGGGAAGGGAGGAGAAAGAAAAAAAGAAGAAGAGGAAAAAAAAAAGAAGAAAAAAGAAAAAAAAAGTATCACCACGCAAAAAAACAAAAACAAAACTTAAGCACGTTCTTTTCTGATTTTCGTCTCTGAAGATAAAGTTTCTTTGAAATCGATAAGACAAAAAAAACATCTTTTTGTTTTTATTTTTTATACGTATTGTAATTGCCTTCAAATTATTAATATTTATATCCGTATAGTTGTTTTATTCCCATTTCTAGTTTTTGTCGTTTTTCTGTTTGTCCATATGTTACAATTACTCAAATTGTTTCATCTACACAATCTTCAATTTCTCCACGAAATACAAGAAGTTATTGGAGAGTGGCCGACAGGCCACAGAAGTATTAGAAGAGAAGAAGTAATACTCGCCAGATTGCGTATTGGGCACACCCACATTACCCATTCGTACCTGTTAAAAGGGGAGGGTGCCCCAGTGTGCCCAACATGCAAAGTACAACTTACAACCAAGCATATCCTTCTAAATTGTAACAGACTTAAACATATCCGCGCCAATTACTATCAAGCAAGAAACCTGAGAGACATCTTTAAGAATACAAACACTGAACACATTTTAAATTTTATAAAAAAAAGCAACCTTTTCAACAAAATATAACAGAACATAACCAATTATCTCCATAGAACCACTACTTTAAAGACTGAAATCCAAAATAACCTTTTTGGCATTAAATGACCCACAGGGGTTGATATGCCGTTAAACAAAACTCAAACTCAATTCTGGTAAATTCTTTTCCTCGTTTTTCTCTCGATATTTAGACTCTGTCTATATCATCTCTCGGGTGTAATGCGTTGTGCATAGCCATCAATTTCCTGATCGTTTGGTCTATTTGACGGAGTTCCACCCTTGATTTTAAGAATGGTACAGACTATCTTAAACGAGGCCAACGGGTTGGGTAAATATCCACCCAGGGTTCCCATTATTGTTGCCATGGTGATAGGTTTTTTTCAGTTTTTATTTCCAGGACTTTGTAGTTACTAACTGAACTTCAAACCCAATAAACTCTCATATTTTCAGTTCATTAACAATTAACATCTATCTATCTATCTATCTATCTATCTATCTATCTATCTATCTCAGTCTGTATCTATCTCAGTATCTATCTATCTATCTCTATCTATCTATCTATCTATCTATCTATCTATCTATCTCAGTCTGTATCTATCTATCTATCTATCTATCTATCTATCTCAGTATCTATCTATCTATCTATCTATCTATCTATCTATCTCAGTCTGTATCTATCTATCTATCTATCTATCTATCTATCTATCTATCTATCTATCTATCTATCTATCTATCTATCTATCTATCTATCTATCTATCTATCTATCTATCTATCTATCTATCTAGTATCTATCTATCTATCTATCTATCTATCTATCTATCTCAGTCTGTTTCTATCTATCTATCTATCTATCTATCTACAGTCTGTTTCTATCTATCTATCTATCTACTATCTCTCTCTCTCTCTCTCTCTCTCTCTCTCTCTCTATATATATATATATATATATATATATATATATATATATATATATATATCTGTCTCAGTCTGTATCTATCTATCTATCTATCTATCTATCTATCTATCTATCTATCTATCTATCTATCTATCTATCTATCTATCTCAGTCTGATCTATCTATCTATCTATCTATCTATCATCTATCTATATCTATCTATCTATCTATCTATCTAGCTCAGTCTGTTTCTATCTATCTATCTATCTATCTATCTATCTATCTATCTATGCTGATGAGACGTAGTAACTGATGTCGTAGTGTCAATAAATGGTATCCTTGTTGGTGGACAAATACGAAACTCCATGGCCTGCAGACTGATGAATGATACCAGATCTGAATTGCAATTTCTCTCTCTCTCTCTCCCTCCCTCCCTCTCTCTCTCCCTCTTCCTCCCCCTCTCTCTGTAGGTGGGTTGTAAGCATCTTGTCAGTTGCCGGAAGTCCCTTTCTTACATCCGCTTTCCAACATCCCTCCTGATAACCAACAGTTATCATAAAATAAACAAAACAATCTCTCTTGGTAATCAATAATCGGTAACATTGGCTCGCAATGTTTTCAAGGTCAAATATATTGCCGATTTTAAATCAGTTTTTTTTTGACGCTGAATGCAAAAATCATTTTTCTACTCAGATCAAATATTTAAGTTTTTACTTGAAATGTATAGAACAGTATTACAGCTACGACAAGTAAAGTCCACAGGCTTTTGAATTACTGTTATTATTGTGTACAATTTATTCAAGCACATCTTAAAAAACAGACCCGACTAAACACAATGAATGGTATATTTAAATTCAGCATAAAATGGCGAACATATATCCCTTGGTAGGAAGCGTGTGGTGTAATGGTTAAAGTCATGGGAAATGGACTCGTCGCCCCGAGTTCAAATCCTGGATGTGCTAATTGCATTTCACTTAGCGCTAATACCCTTGGGAAAGGTATGAATCCTACTCTCCCTCCAAATATTGATAAATAGTAGGGCAGACTGGGCTCTTTAACCTTGGTTAGGCAACCGGTCTAGGAGAAGGAAAACTCTGAATTCAAACTTGTTGAACTCCGCTTAAAAATTGACCTTGTGTCACATCCTGCTCATGCGGAGGGGTTGGTAAATATATATATCCCTTGATAAATCTTTGACCTTTGGAAATTTTTTTAATGCATGTTAGTGTAATTAATCAATCGTGGGTTTTAGTTTATAATTTGATAATTATTCTCATAAATCATACGCAGAGAATTTCGAGGAAGATATCACCAGGCATATAACAAAATGGACAAATCCTAGCAACAAGGTAACAGCTGCAGAACTTAGCTTGCAAAAATATGACGGAGGGATTTTTATCCCGAAATATTAAGAATAAATCAAAGGTAAATGAACAACATTTTTCTGCACTCTTGCATTGTGATAGCCTTCAAAGCCAACTACCAAACTATATATATATATATATATATATATATATATATATATATATATATATATATTCATTAATTATCAACTAATTAATTTTCAAGAATTAGGTATGACTTCAATTAAGCACATATCCTCCAAAAATTGTCGGCTAAAAGCCATATCAAATAAACACAGTGTTTATTTACGTACTCTCATATATATATATATATATATATATATATATATATATATATATATATATATATATCTTTGAAAGGAAGAAAAACTCAACACCGTAATTCCATAATAAATTTATTTCGACCAAAATTGGGGCCTTTATAAATCTAAGTAGATTTAATATAGCTCCCCAAAATTTCGTCTCATCAGATGGTAGATCAAGATAATTTGAACTGCATAACTGAAAAATGTACTTCTAAAAAAAAATCTTTTTTTTTTTGATCATACAATAATAGTACAGTGTATCTTAGAAATCACATATAGAATCATCCCTTACTACCAAGTTTTGGATACCTCTCATCTATATATATATATATATATATATATATATATATATATATATATATATATATATATATGTGTGTGTGTGTGTGTGTGTGTGTGTGTGTATGTGTGTGTGTGTGTGTGTTGTTGAACTCAATGGACAATTCTTGTCTGATGAGTTTTTGTTCGATCCTTTCTAACTGTCTGGCCATCTTTTCAATATCCGGGTGGAATTAGTGTATAAATCCACCAAAGGTTTTACCAGGAGTGCTTTCTGCCTCAGGCACCAGGCAATAAGCCTTGCCCTTACCCCCAATTAGAAGACGGGTCAGGTGATGGAACTAAGCTGTTATTAAATCTTACCCAGTCGACGCGAATGACAGATAAATGTGCCAGAAAGTTGATTTCGTTATGTCGGAGTTACCACTGAAAATATATTGAACAAGTTTTTCTATAATATTATATCAAACGCAGGAAAGCCAGTGAGGATTAAAATAAAATAAAATTAGATAAAAAAAAATCTCCCAGTCGCAAAGGTTTTACCAGGAGCGCTTTCTGCACAACTTAGTGCTATCATCAGGTGTGGAACTGGTGAGATGTTTCCATTGTAATTAGGAATTAGTAGGAGGTTCTTTTAAACAAACAGTAGCAGTAGGAATTAGGAGGAGGGTCTCACAAGTTTATAAGAATGTTATGGGGAATGGTGGGAGGAGAATTGGCGGGAAATTATAGGCATTTGAGAACATGTTGACTGGCTTCAAAGTTTATCTTGTTTAAGGTGGGCTTTTTTTGTTTAATGTATTCGGCTTCGAGTATTTGAAGTTTTTTTTGTGCACTATAACTGTATTATCAGTTTAAATTTTTTCGGTAATTAGAGGGGGGGGGGCAGGCATTGATGTTATTTTAAGTGTTGCATTATGGAGCTTGTATCCGTTAGATGTAGTGTTAACCGGCGTGACAATGTCGTCGTTGTATGACCAATATACGTGCTTTCAACTATGGAAAGGCAGTCTCCTACTGGACATTTAAATTTATACACGAGATTCGTCTCATTAACACGTGCAGTTTTGGGGGATGCGTTGTTGCAAGTGACAAGGTTGGTGGTTTTAAACTTTTGGTAATAGATAATTAGTTTTATTTTGTTGTTGAGGTCAGTGGAAGAAACATTAAACAAAAAAAGCCCACCTTAAACAAGATAAACTTCGAAACGAGTCAACATGTTCTCAAATGCCTATAATTTCCCGCCAATTCTCCTCCCACCATTCCCCATAATTTCTTATAAACTTGAGAGTCCCTCCTCCTCCTACTAATTCCTACTGCTACTGTTTATTTAAAAGAAACTTGTGAGCCCCTCCTCCAACAATTTCTACTGCTACTATTTGTTTCAAAAGAAACAACGCAAACATCTCATCAGTTTCACACCTGATGATGGGACTAATTAGTGCAGAAAGCTCTCGTGGTAAAACCTTTGGTATTTTTATTGATATAGTTTTTATAGAGGATTATTATTGGTGAAGATTTTCCGTATATTGGTGAATGTGAATTTGTCAGTGTTATTGTTATGTTGTGTCATTAGATGTTGTTTTATGGCACTAGTATCTGAAAGGTGATATGTAAGACGATGGTTGAGGATGTTTGTCGAATGGCCAATATAGGTATTAGTTTTGAAATTGTTTTTCCCAAGACACTCTTGAAATGAGTAGGTAAATTTATGATCTATTTTGGTTTAGGAAGATTTTAGGCGAGTTTGTGTTATATTTAACTATGAAGTTTGACTTTTTAAAATTGGTAGATATAACCCGAAACGGAAAGACGTGTTTAGCCAATTGAAGGAATATCTTCGAATCAAACATACAAAGAAGGACAATTTCTACGAACTCAGATTAGTGATTATCAAACATAAAACCCTTTTTTACTTTATGACAATTAGCGATAAACGAAACTCTTTTCTCTTCTCGGTTTAATGAATGTTTTTAATTAAACCTTTTGTCGTGTTCCCAAATCCCTTACTCCGACAAATGTGGGTGTTGATAAATTTCCCCATCTTTATTTTAGAGTTTTTTTTTGTTTTGTTTTATCGTAGGATTGTGTAGCAACGAAGATATCATCAACGTACCCGGGTATTTATTTTGGGTTTAGTTATTACTGTGTTACGCCTCAAAGATATGTCAACGATTAATAAAATGGCGGTTGCCGATTGTTTGAAAAAGTGGGGAGTAAGAATTCCAAAAATGCAATAACGGAACTAACAGACGCTGAATTCAAAATCGAGTGCCAAAAAGAAGAAGCGGGAATTCTAAGAAGAAGGAGGAGAATTCAATAAAGTTTTGAGGATGACAAGCAAGTAGTCGTCACGTAAACAAGCCAGCTCCATTATCGAAAAATGAAAGAAGACAAAATAATAAGACAAAGGAAAAGGACTTTGCCCAGTATGCTGTTCTACATTTCTGTAACTTTATTTAATACAGGTTGTTATTTGAATACGACTTCGTTATTTCTCCATTGTGTTGAATCATGTTTGAGGCTAGTAAGATGTGTACAACATATATATAAAATATATATATAACCCACGACTTACAACAGATATACGTGGTTCAAAGTTAACTGACCTGAAAATGAAGAAGGTTTTAAATAAAATAACTGGTGTATTATATCTTTTATTCATTAATATATCAACACTGAAAATTTCATTAAATTCGGTTAATTCTCTGATTTTTGGTTTT
This sequence comes from Doryteuthis pealeii, assembly GCA_023376005.1. Lineage (NCBI taxonomy): Eukaryota > Metazoa > Mollusca > Cephalopoda > Myopsida > Loliginidae > Doryteuthis > Doryteuthis pealeii. Next base: position 5,323,919 of record CM042163.1, read on the forward strand.
TCTTTCTTTCTGCGGGATGACATACGATGGTGGAATTTGTGTACGTTAAGATCGATTTAACCAGAAAGGGGATTTATCTGAGGACATCAGGTAACAACTTTTCGCCAGGGAAATCTATAAGACCATCCCCTCAAAATGGTATCTCGATTCATCCACCGTATGATGACAAATGATTTACAAATGGAGTGTATTTAACACGATCACAGCTCTTCCTAAAAGTGGACGTCCATCAAAACAATCAGAGATGAGATAAAAGCCAACCATACATCACCTTGAGAGAAAGTTGCAGACATTTTAATCAGCATCTGGAGTTAATGTACATGTGTTTACAATCAGACGAAAAATTGAATGAACGTGGCATTCATTGGGGGAAGGCTAGAAGGAAATCTCTGCTTTTAACAAAGAACAAAGCGGTCCGTTTAAACTTTGCCAGATAACACTTGGACAAAGCAGATACATTATGGGAGTCCATTCATCTGGACTGATGAATGAAAGGTAGAATTGTTTAGTCACAATCCAAGCTGCCATGTTTGGCGAAAAGCCAACACTGTCCAACGAGAAGAGAACCTCACTCCAACAGTGAAAGCATGAGGATGGAAATCTGCGGCTGCTTTTCTGTCTCTGGATCTGAACGGGTTCATATTATCCAGGGAAATATGAATTCTCAACCCTATCAACAAATTCTGGATCAGAATATCCTAGCAACCGCCTGGGATTTAAAACTAGACCTAAAATTTGTTGTGCAACAAGACAGTGACCCGAAGAATATCTACAAAACAGTCATTGAATTGCTTAAAAGGGAAAAGGATTCATATTCTGGATTGACCTAATTAAAATCTGGATCTCAATCCAATAGAAATAAATGTTTTGGTCTAATCTGAAGCTGGTTCATGTCAGATGTCCCTCTCGCCTGTCTCAACTGGATGAATTTTTCAAGGGGGGGGTAGTGTGTGGGGGGGAACTTTCCAACAGTAAATGCAAGAGACTTGTTAGTAACTACAGAAGACGTTTCGTTGAATTAATCACTACATACTAACTAAATGAGTTTACATATGTTTACACATATCAAATGTTCAGTTTGGGTGAAATAAAACCATTTTTTAAAATCAAATAATTGAAATAGATTCTTGTTTTTGTGTTCATTATTCGCAAAGTCTACTTCATAAATTGTTTGGATACAAATTTAATTGGATTATTTTTATTTTTTCACAATAACAATGACCATGTCTGGGGGTTCACCAATACTTAAAGCGGTACTATATAATATATATATATATATATATATATATATATATATATATGTGTGTGTGTGTGTGTGTGTGTGTGTGTCTGTGTCTGTGTGTGTGTGTGTGGTTGAAAGTAGAGGAAAATGTGGATATAACAACACAAAACGACTATGTTCAATTGATATTTCGCCTCATTATTGAGGCTTCTTCAGAAACTTCTGAAGAAGCATCAACCAATAATGAGGCGAAAAAATCAATTGAACATAGTCGTTTTGTGTTGATATACCCACATTTTCCTCTACTTTCAACCACATTTTGTCGGATTTATTCAATCTTTCACTCCTCATATATATATATATGTGTATGTGTGTGTGTAGTATATTAGGAAAAATGAAAAAAAACACAGGTTTAAATGGGTTAAGTGGTGATTAACCCATTTAAACCTGTGTTTTTTTCATTTTTCTTGATATACTAGATACCGTCAGATTCACTTCCTTTCTTCACACACACACACACACACACACACACACACACACACACATATATATATATATATATATATATATATTATAGATAATATGGGTGCTATATCTCTTAGTAGATAGCGCTCAATATCAATGATAGAGCGTATATATTTGACTTAAGGTAACGTGATCTTCAGACCAAAACCTGGTCTGAAAATCGCATAGGCGAGAAATTTTTAGTAACCAGGTGTTGACTCCACGCCCACGCTACCTTAACTCTCTCTCTCTCTCTCTCTCTCTCTCACTCACACACACACACACTCTCTCTCTCTCCCTCTCTCTCTCTCACACACACACGTATATATATATTATATATATATATATATATATATATATTGTAAATTAAGTGAATATAGATGGGTAAATTTTGCGCCTGCGCTGTTTTTCAGGTGTTGTCTACTGTGCAGCAAACTAAAGTCAGTTGTCCGTGAGGAAAGCAGTAACATGAAACAATTCACTCCTCCAAAAATTTGGAAATGTACAGTTTGACATTTACACCGGAAGAACTTCCAAATTTGTTGGTGAGATCCAGGCCATGATTGACAACGATCCAGAAAGTCAATCAAGCCCATAGCCGGGGACACGTGAGTGTCTGAGTTTCTTAGCAGGCATGTAGTGCTATTTCTCATACAAGATAAGAAAGGGATATTTTTAAATCACAGGTCATGTATGACAAGAGGTAAGGATTTTGAACAAACACAAGCTTTTTTTTTTTCAGATTCCTGCCAGGATCAGATGGTGAATTCATAAAACAACCGTTGACTTTCTCTGTCCCCACAAGACGTACTGATTGTGGTGAAAAGCACACAGCCAGTCCACATCTTGATAGTGACGTTATGTATATATATTTACCAACCCCTCCGCACGAGCAGGATGCGACACAAGGTCAATTTCTTAAGCGGAGTTCAACAGGTTTGAAATCAGAGTTTTCATTCTCCTAGACCGGTTGCCTAACCAAGGTTAAAGAGCCCAGTCTGCCCTACTATTTACCCATAGCTGGAGGGAGAGTAGGATTCATACCTTTCCCAAGGGTATTAGCGCTAAGTGAAATGCAATTACCACGTCCAGGATTTGAACTCGGGGCGACGAGTCCATTTCCCATGACTTTAACCATTACACCACGCGCTTCCTACAGTGACGTTATGTATATCTTCCAACATGACTCCGCATTCAACAGTGAGGCCTACATCAAGTACTTGGAGGAGGTAGTGCTGTATTGGACCGGGAGGGTGACTATTGGATGACCCTACGTCTGACAACAGGACTGCGCCGTGCCACACAAGCAAGAGAATCCAATTTTATCTGTGAGAAAATCCCCCCCCCCACATACTCCTTAACATCTAGCTACCTATTTCCCCAGATTGCAACTTCTTTGATTGTTATGTGGGACAGGGTTAAGCGAGATACCAACAAAACTTAGTGCAACCACAGAGATGAACTGAAGGAAAGGATAATGGTAGTATTTACCAATTTAACCAAGACATTACTGGAGTTCGTGGTAATGATGCTTTGGCCCCGATACCATGCCCGATCGTAAGGCCATGATCTAATGAAAGCTTTTTTTTGTTGTATACTCTCTTTACTTCTATTATTCTTCTGCTCATCTTTGGTATCTTACGTTCTTCTTCCAGCGTCTGGACTTCGTCTTGGGGATTTCGTGTTTGGTCTTCCATTGGGGATTTCTCTTTATCAGAAGCCCTGTGTCATTGGTAGTTTTTAGATTTCGATTTGCTTTAGATCATATTTTATTCCGAAATCCCCACCAGACTACCTGCGCAGATTGAGTCGGCAGTGCGCTTAACATGACTTACCACCTTCGTGGTTTGGCCGATACTGAACTAAACTCTCTTTCTAATCTAAACCGGAAGAGGGTCTTCTCCACCGATTATCACGGTATCCCCCCAGAAGGAGGATCAGAATGAAGTCAAGCTGAGTCACTCAATCCTTCAAGGCCGCCGGCTGCAAATTATAACAGCCATTATGGTTTCTACACTAATGGTACATAAGTGTTAGGAATCTAATAATTATGTAACATTTCAGCCGCACAGGTTTTGTTGAAATAACTAAGTTAGGGGAGCATAGACATCGTTACTCTCGTTCAAACCAAGAAGCCCACTTGGTTTGAAAATCGCATAGGCGAGAAACTGTGAGTAACCAAGTGCCGTTGACTTCATGTCTATGCTATCCTAACTTAGATATATAAGCTCTATCAACGATAGGCCGGTTTAGCTTCGCCGGTAGAGCACTCACCTAGGAATCACAAGGTTTCTGGTTTGATCCCGGTCCCCGCCAACTCAGCGTATGAGTAGCACAGATTGGGTAATCTGAACTGTGCGGTAAAGTGGGGAGCTGACAGTAGGTGTGGCGCTCCATCTCTGCAAAAACAATCTCCCTGGTCTAGCGCTAGCGAAAAGGGGATAGGCTTCCTCGCAGTCCAACCGATACCGACAATAGGTCACTCCGCCAACTTTACGTAGAACTATTGTCTCTCACTCTCATATATATATATATATATATATATATATATATATATATATATAAAGGAAAAGTTGACTTACCGGTGAATTTGGTCACGATGGTTACTAAGTGCAAAATTCAGCGATATAACAAATAAAAAGTGCTCAATACTAAGTAGAGCAAATTTATTATAAAATGGGTACAAGAGATAACCTACTCGAGTTTCACCATAAGGATCTCCAGGGTTAAATCCACTGAATTAATCGAGACACTGATTAATAGCAGTCGATCTCACGTGTGTGGTCATTGCATTAATATATATATATATATATATATATATATATATATATATATATATATATACATATATATATATATATGGAGGATATGTGCTTAATTGAAGTCATACCTAATTTTTGAAAATTAATTAGTTAATAATTAATGAATTTAGGTGGGCATATATGTTCTAATGTAAGACTAAACAAATCGAGAAAATGTTAATCCCTGAATGTACATTTCGACCTATTAGGTCTCATCAGCAAGGTTATAGACATGGGAGACTGCTCCGTGTGTGACTCGAAACCTCGACTGCCAAGCTGAGATTCTAACCACTACACCAGCTGGCCAATCCCAGATTCTTAACCTTGCTGATGAAACCTAATAGGTATTGACATTTTCTCGATTTGTTTAGCCTTACATTTGAATATATATCCCCGCTTAAATTCTTTAATTATTAACTAATTTTTTTTCAAAAATTAGGTATGACTTCAATTAAGCACATATCCTCCAAAAATTGTCGGCTAAAAGCCATATCAAATAAACACAGTGTTTATTTACGTACTCACTCACACACACACACACACACACACACACACACACACATATATATATATATATAGATAGATAGATATTTTTAGTATACATTTATTTGTATGGGCACAAATAAATATATACTAAAGTTATATATTTATTATCTATTTATTTATTTATTTATTAACGCTCTATCGCAGATACTGAGCACTCTCCTAATGATACCGTACGTTGGCTTACTATTGCCTCTTCAAGTGTGATAGAGCCAACCATACACATTGATATATATATGTTACACCTATGGCGGACCAAATGCATCTCTGCTGCACGTCTCTGCTGCACGTCTCTGCACATTTGCTGCACTTTACGTCTTTCGTTTTCTGGCCGTCGTCTTGTGTCATCTGCAAGTTTAACTGGACCTCCACTATTGTGCTCGTGACAAAGCGCCCCCGGGCGACCCCCGCCCACCAAAAGGCAAACAATCAACAACAGAGAGAGAGAGAGAGAGAGAGAGAGAGAGAGAGAGAGAGAGAGAGAGAGAGAGAGTTTATTTGTCTCATACCCTACTTGTATGGACTGGGCACAAGGCCTCGTTTTAACGTGGGCCCACCCACAAGCCGAAGCTGATGGGTGGGAGAGAACAAAAATTGCGTCGATTCCGTCGGCATTCTCCCACGAGGGGGGCGCCTCAGGCGCTGGGCAATAAACCCAGCCCTGCCCCCAAAGGGGCAGGTAATGCCTGGAGGGATAGCCCTCTGAGATCGACGCTATTAATTTAACACAACTCACCGGTCCAGTGGCCGAAGCACACCGGACCTCCGTCCAGAGAGAGAGAGAGAGAGAGAGAGAGAGAGAGAGAGAGAGAGAGAGAGAGAGAGAGAGAGAGAGAGAGAGAGAGAAACAAACAACAAAGACAAGACTAGGGTTCACATCCAAAATGACAAGAGATGAGGTATACGACTCTGGTTCACTCACCTCTTCTTACTTAGTCATCTTTCCTATCGCTGCTGTTGCTAAGAGACGAGGGGGGGGGCGGCAGCGCGAACCCCCCTTTCTGTCCACTGTCAGGATTTCTGCTGCTTTTGTATTCTGACTCATTTCGTCTCTCCTAAGGGTCGGTCTCACTCGTTCGGTGCCCAATCGGATTCTCACTGCCTTTTTAAAAGTTTCCCACTGTCCTTCCAAAATCTCGTTTCTAAATCTCATTCATTCCCGTTTTCACACGGGATTTGAAAATCCCTTTTCTTTAAGGAATGACCACCCTGGTGGTCAATGTTTTTTTGCCCTCTTGACCTCCATCTAATTTCCATCTTTGCCTAAACCCAACCCAGACGTCTCCTCAGTGGGGATTATCACAATTATTAATCTTTACTCTCTTTCTTCTTCTCTATAGAATTTCTTTTACTGCTTTTAGAATCTTTGTTTGACAATCACAGGCCAAACCCTCTAATGCATACTTATACATACCTACACTTGTTTATACATGAACACACACACACACACACACACACACACACACACAACACACATATAATATATATATATATATATATATATATACACGCACACAGATACGATCCACTATCTCCAGTCTACATACACACATATATACCTGTATGTGGCTTGTCTTACTCTCATATTACTTATTTATATAACTAATACTACCACTATATATTTACCACTTGTATGCACCCACAGCATGCGTAGTGTCATATATATATATATATATATATATATATATATATATATATATATATATTAATGTTTGATTTTATCACCAAATTATTTCTGATCTGTTTGATGATTGTATCAATATTTCCTTTTGTCGCGTGAAACTTAAAAGCGACAGTACCGTGAGTAATCCCCTTTAACAACGTTCAATAATCCATTTCATTTGATGTGCAACAAACGACAAATTAATAAAGCACAAATATCTTTTCTCGACGCCGCCACCGCCACCGACAACAACAACAACAACAACAACAACAATTATAATCTTATTATAATTGAGATTCGGTGTCTGTCTATATGTAATCGGAACTACCCACCGCAAGGAAATGCGTAACTTTATCAATGAGTGTTTAATTTATAGTCAAAACCATTAATATACAGAATAAATCTTATTTATTAAAGATGTTCTATGAAAATCTGAGTTAGATTTTCCTCAAAACAGTCCATGTTATTAGTACTTTAAAATCCTGCAATGAGTCTTATATATCACTAAGAAATAAAGGTTTACATGATGTATGGTGTGATTATTTTGTATACTGATTTCAACAAAACCGGGTTTAATAAATAATTACTTAGTGTTATTGATCTCTAATATTATTGTTTTATTCTCCAAAGTATTAAAATCAATCCTATGGAATGGTTTATATAGAAATCAATTGGAATATAATTAATATAAGTATAATCTTTTTATATGCGTTCTTATTTAATTCCGTTAGTCATTCTAATTTAATATATTGCATTACATTAAAACTTAATCACACGCCAAGAGGGCGCATATTCTTGCAGCTGCTGCTACTAATTATTATTATTATCATTATTTACTCCTTTTGAGTTTTCACATCAAGCATTAGCTGATGGTCTTTCACTGGAGTCTGAGTGACAGCAAGTCTCCTCAGGTCTCCAGGACTCTTCTGAGTATTCTGACAGATTGCAGCAGTGCAGTGTTCTGAATGGTTTCAACCCTTCCTCTGATTTCCAGACTTTCCAAACCCTTTTCTAATCCTTTTGGGACTGTTCCAAGTGCACCAACTACAATTGGTATCACTTTCACTTTCATATTCCATAACTTTTTTAGTTCTCTGGCAAGGTCCAGATATTTGTCCATTTTTTAATTTTCCTTTAACTTCACCCTGTGATCTGCTGGAACTGCAAAATCCACCAGTTGACAAGTTCTTTCTTTTTTGTTTATCAACACTAATTCTGGTCTTCTTGCTGGGATAAGGTGATCCGTTTTTATTTCAAAGTCCCAGAGAATTTTATGCGTTTCGTTCTCAAGAACAGATTCTGGTTTATGCATATACCATTTTGTTGTATGGTCAAAATTACATTTTTTGCATAATTCCCAGTGGATCACCTTTCCAACCTAGTCGTGTCTAGTTTTGTACTCCCGTTGTGCTAGTTTTCTACATTCGCAGAGTATATGGTTTACAGTCTCATCTCTATTACCGCAAAGTCTACATTTACTATTTTGTTGGGTCTTATCAATTTTAGCTTTGATATAGTTTGTCCTTATGGCATTATTTTGTGCAGCAATTATAAGTGATTCAGTTTCTCTTTTGAGGTTTCCTTTTCTTAACCATGTCCAAGTCTTTTTATGTGCAACCTCTTCGATTTGTCGTTTGAACTGTCCATATAATTGTTTTTCTTCCCATTTTTGTTTTGTAGTCTTTGTTGTTTTTCTGTTTGTCCATTTGTCACTTCTACTATTGTTGGCCGCCATAAGTAATTTGTCTTTGCTCTTTCTTGTCTAATCTTCAAGTTGTTGGATTGTGGTTTCTACGCAGTCCTCTATGTTGGCAAGACCTCTTCCCCCATCCTTTCTTGACACATATAATCTATCTCTATCGTCTCTAGGGTGGAGAACCTTGTGCATGGTCATTAACTTTCTCGTCTTTTGGTCAATCTGTCTGAGTTCTTCTTTTGTCCATTTTAAGAATGGTCCTGAGTATCTTATAATGGAGACAGTCCAGGTATTGATTCCTTTGATTAGATTTCTGCTGTTAAGTTTGGTTTCTAGAAGTTTTCTAGTTCTCCTGAGGTATTATTATTATTATTATTATTATTATTATTCACACCTGCTGTAGCTGGTGGTTCACTGGAGGCTGAGTGACAGCAAGTATCCTCAGGTCTCTAGGACTCTTCTGAGTATTCTAACCGATCCCAACAGTGCCGTAGTTTCGATGGTCTCGATTCTTCCTCTGATTTCTAATTCACCCACATTCTTTTCCAGTGCTTTGGGGATTGTTCCAAGGGCACCAATTACAATTGGTACAACCTTCACTTTCATGTTCCACTGCTTCCTCAGTTCTCTGGCAAGGTTCAAGTATTTGTCTACCTTTTCGCTTTCTTTCATTTTCACTCGGTGATCGGCTAGGACAGCAAAATCCATGAGATGGCAGGTTCTCTCTTTCTTGTCAATTAATACTACGCCCGGTGCTGGTGACAGATTGTATCACATTTCTTTTTTTCCTTTTACTGAAGATTGTCTAAATATTTTAAAGAAACATCTTTCTAAAAAACTCAAATCATTTTTTCTTCCAAACGGATTGAATTTTAAATGCAAAGAAGAAGAGTTTTCCTTCTAGACTGGTTGCCTAACCAAGATTAAAGAGCTTAGTCTGTCCTATATTTGCCATAGCTGGAGGCAGAGTAGTTGGATTCATACCTTTCCCAAGGGTATTAGCGCTATGTGAAATGTAGCTTCGCCCAGGATGGGAACACGGGTCGACGAGTCCATTTCATACGACTCTAAGCATTACATCACAGTCTCCAACCATAAAAACAGATTATTACGCTTTTGATAATCCATACTTTAGAAGAAAAGCACGCATCACTTGCTGATAGAAAGTATTTTTATACATGTCAATAGTAGGGACTAAACGGAGGCTAAAATGCGTTTTTGACAAAATGACTTTATAACAGGAGGCCCCCTACAGAAAATATTTACCAAAAATCAGGGAATTATCGGATTTTAATGAAATTTTCAGTGTTTATTTATCAAAGAATGATCTTTATAATGCATTATTTATTTTAATTTTCTCAGGTCACTTAATTTTGACCCCCCTTATGTTGGGGGCGTAAAATTGTTTCAAGTTGTCTTACCTGATACTAATTACAGTATAAATAAAGAGATAAAAGACCGAAGTTATGAATAAAAACAAAAAAAAAATTTTTTTTCCGGTTGCTGTTCCATGAGAAAATAAGTACCGAAAATCGAAAAATAAAATGTAAAAAAATAATAAATAATAAAATTTTCGGAGATTTTTTTTACTCATTTCGATAATTATTTAATTGGCTATTATCTTATAAAAGAAAAAAATTATACATCGATATTTTTTCTGCTTAAAAAGGGGAGGGGGTATATTTTCAATCGAGTTTTTCTTCAAAACTTATTACTTTATGTATCTAAAATAAGGTTTGCATTCAATAGATATTTATTTCTAGAATCTAAAAATATAATATTTTAAACTTAAAATCCGAATATTTTTATTTTAAATGAATTTTATATATTAATTTTTCATAGCAAAAATACTAAATTAAAGTTTTGAAATTAAATAACTGATGCATTATAAAATGAACTAATTGATAAATCAATACTGAAAATTTCATTAAAATCGGATAATTACCTGATTTTTGGTAAATTTTTTGCAATCGCGAATGTTATATTAAAATTGTAAACAATGATGGTCATTATGTTACTACTTATCGATTTAGACAAAGTTTGACCTTAAATAATAGATTTAATATTTTAATTCGCTTTTTGAACTCGTAGAAGCTGATTTTTTTTGCTAGTCTCTAATGTAAATGTTCTTACTGAACATTTTTGTGACAAATGAACTTTAGAAACTATTTACCATATTCAACCATATCAATCATTAATTCAATTTTATCTAATTTGTAGTTTACTTACAATCCGCTTGATAAACACACACACACACACACACACACACACACACACACACACACACACACACACACAAAATGGATGGCGGTTGAATATATTTTACCAAAATCCATTTACCGTATATACTCGAGTAATAAACGACTTCATGTAATGGAAAGACACAAATTTGGAGCCACAAAAAAAGGTGTTTTGGTACAAATGCACTTTAGCGCGCACAAGAGATAAGGTAATTTATGAGGAAGTGCGTCCCGGTCTCCTGCCTCAAAAATTGCTACCCGGTGACTATCAAAATAACAACCCCCAGCTCGTCGTAATTCTTGTTTATTTATCGTAATTTGTCGTAATTTTGTTTAGATATGAAGATGAATATATAGTTTGAAATAGACTGAGATAGATAGATAGATAGATAAACAAACAAAATAATATAGATAGATATGAACAAATGAGATAGATAGATATTTTTGATAAGTAAATGTATTTGGGGGGGGTCGCATCTTTTTTGGTCGTAATTCTTGTTTATTTAAACTAAAAACAAGACATTAAACAAACATGAATAAAAGAAAATCTTAGTATTTAAAGTAATATAGATAAATATGAACAAATTGAGATAGATAGATAGATATGAAGATGGATAGTTTTGAATAGACTGAGCTGGGTCGTTATTTTAATAGTCACCGGGTAGCAATTTTTGAGGCAGGAGACCGGGACGCACTTCCTCATAAATTACCAGAGGTAATATCATTAGATTACGTATAAAAATCATTACATTTCATAACATTTCACGGAAATACACGAAACCTTTGAGATGTTAGGATTAGGGTTAGGGTTAAGGGTTAAGGTTAGGTTGCTTAGGGTGTTTCCGTAATTTAATGCTATTTATACGTAAAATGCGATTCTAATGATATCATCTCTTGCGCGTTATTCTGCATTTGTACCGGTGTTTTTATCAGCAATGTTCGGTCTAGAAAAAAAGGTAAGTTTTGACGTTTCAAAAACATATCTCGTATAATGAACGACTCTTTGTTTTTTAAGTGAAAAATTGGTGAATAATTTTGATGTTGCAAACTGTTGTCCTCATCTTTATTGTGGCAACGTTCAGCTGCAGGAATCCTCGGACATTATTCAGGTGTTTCTTATTTACCTTAGACTTAAAAATTATTCACATCAAGTCTCATCTAAAAAATACAGACAATTGATGAAAAATTGATCTTTTAAAAAATAGTCGTTTATTACACATGTATAAAATGTATTATTTGGATTATTCGGACTATTGTCCTCATCTTTATTGTTATCTGTACAACGTTTCGGCCGATGTGCCCTCCGGCCTTCTTCAGGTATTTCTTGTCGGACTCGGAAGCCTACTCGAACTCGGGAACCTTCTTTTCGAACTCGGGAACCTTCGTGTCGTAATCGGGAGCCATCACGGAACTTTGAACCCAACCCTTTATTCAATCCACGTGTGATACTATGGTTGAAGACGAACATGGTCAGAATAAATAAATAAATTAATGAATAAGAAAGAGAATAGGTTAAAGCCAGCATAAGTAAAAGGGGGGGTGGCTGACCTTTTTACGAATCCAAAGATTAGGTCGTAAAGTTTAAGACACCTGTACGACCACCATGAAATGGGACCACTTGATGATAATATCTTAGGCACCCAGGTATTAAAAGCAAAAGGGATTTTTAGGAGAAAATCTCTTTTGAAAAAATTAATGGTCAACGTATTGAAGATGTAGTGTCTGAAAAAATATTTAATTACTTTAATTTTAAGGGTTAATGACGACTAGAAGTCTGCGATTCGATGTAAATGCTGGCCATCTGTGTGGTCCGGAGAAGATGGTTGGGGAAGGGGAATTTGACAGAAATACAGCTAAACTCGAGCACTAAGCCAGTTAGAACTCAGCCTGTGAGGTGTTAAGGCCACCGGTAGGGATAGCCAGTAGCAACCAGTTGGATAGACAGCGAAGTCTCACACACACCTTCTTCCATCCGCATCTTTTTTACGAACACTTGTAGTTGTTGTTTGTTTTTATTTAATCTTTGTGACTACTGTTTCTGACTCATGCCCTCAAATTGGCCAGCGCAGAGTGTTACAACGTTTGGGGTCTAGACATCGTGCATTGAAGGTGCAGAGCGCAGAACAGGTAGTCTCACACACGGGAGTAGACTGTTCTCATTCCGCTAACCAAAACAGAGAAACGAGTCTAAAAATGAAGAAAAAGCAAAGAAATAATACAACGAGTCACGTGATTTCCTGATCCTCATTTATTTGTATAAACCAGAAATATACACAACAGGTTCTCACAATGGAAAGTGTTAATTGGTGGAAACAAAAATCGCGACTAAAGTTTTTCAGAACTTTTTTTTTTTGCCTTGTCTCTCGAAAAGTCGAGAAACTCATGGAATTGGAACGTTTTTGCTTTTTCGATTGTTTCCCATCACAGGAAATTATTATTATTTTTTTTTCGTTTCTTTTTCTTTCTTCTCTGTTTTGCGTGTGATTTGTAAATTTTTTGAAATCAACATTTTTTTTTCTGGAATTTTAAATGTTGCACGAATTGTAGAAATTCTGGAAAGCGTGATTTTCTGAATAGCAAAGAAGAAGAAGAAAAAAAACTTTTGTTCTGACGTCAAGAATTAGCCAATCAAGAATTGGGAGTCGATAGCGCATTTATCAGAAAGCGATGGACTGTTAAAATAAAAAAAAAAAAATAAAAAAATAAAAAATAAAAACACAAAAACAGAAGCCAAAAACAAATTGAGAAATTTTATCAAAAACCTTTTATATTAAAAAAAATCATCTTAAGTTGATAATGTTATTTAAAAGTGGATTTTGAATGTTTGTGGATTTTAACGTTTTCTTGCCCAGCGGAACATGAAGAGAATTTGAAATTTTGAAATCAAATTCCAAGTTGAAGCGAGAAAGTTATTTGAAAACAACGATTATCAAAGAGAAAAAAAAAAGTTAAAACTTTGCCGTGGACTAAAGTGTGCTGGTTATGTTGACAGTTTTTTTTCTCTCTTCCAAAAGAGGACGACAATACAACAACTTTTTGTGGCAAGCTGTGAGCAGAGGACAGGAGAGTGAGAGGAGAGAGATAGCATCGTGGTTCGTGTGGAAAAACAAAAAAAAAACAAAAAAAAAAAAAAAAAAAAAAAAAAAACAAAAAAGGGGAAAAAGAAAAAAAGCGAGAAAGGTGTATAGAGATTCTTAATTTTCAAAGCAGAGAGAGAGAGAGAGAGAGAGAGAGAGAGAGAGAGAGAGAGAGAGAGAGAGAGAGAGAGAGAGAGAGAGAGAGAGAGAGGTAGTGAGGTTGTGTGAAGGTGAGACAAGACAATATATTTTCCCATTTTAAAAATCAAAGCTTAAGAAATTAGAAAAAAAAGAAGATTTTAAAATGAGGCGAGAAAAAAGAAAAAGAAAAAAAAAGTAGACATGATAGAAAAAGAAAGAGGCATTTTCAAGATAGATAGATAGATAGATAGATAGATCGATGGATGCATTAAATTATTGCTTCAAGCTTCGTTTCTTGTTTTTCTTGAGATAACTCAGCTTGTTTGCCATCGTTGCATATTTCCTGGCGTTTCTCTTCCATTTGTTGTGATTAACGCGGGAATTTCTCAGATTGTTCTCATGTCCAGTATGGCTGTTGCCATGACCACCAGACACTTTCTTCTTATAGTAGCCTCCCACTCCTCCTCCTCCGATCTTGTGAATGGCGCGCTTTTTCTCTTTCTTCTCTTTATGAGCGCTGGTTTTTTTGCTCCTTTCCAAATGGTGAGATTCTTTCTTTTCGCGTCGATTTTCATTCTCGTGAGAAACGACGTGAAGATCTTTTTTCGAGTGAGATTCCTTCTTGCCGAAATGCAGTTGCTTCATTTCATGATGCTTCGCCATTTTGCTATGACTTTCACCGTCATGAGATTCTTTTCTCAAGTGGGTTGCCTTTTTTCCATGCACATCCTTTCGTCCATTTCGGGTGTCTTTCTTGTGGACATTTTGCTTTCCATCGTGATGACGTTTGGCCTCATGATGGCCGCCGGCCGCCGGCCGTCGTGGTGCTTCTCGCCCTGACGAGATTCCTGTTTCCCGTGATGGTTGTTGCTATGGTGATCCGTAAAGCTAAGACGTTTTACACGGGTCAGTTGCCTATCGGTCATGGGTGGGATGAGTTCTCTCCTCTTGCTCCGGATTAGCAGACGACCTGATGTGCCATCATGTACGAGTTTTGCCAAGCGTTTGGCACGGGCCATGTTAGCTTCTTTGGCGACATCCAATCGTTTGGCGCGAATCAGAAACTTTTGATGAGGAGGAGCACTTCCAAGACTTTTCGGTCGGGTCAGTTGCTGTGCAAAGGGGAAGCCAGTTTTCTTGACCCGGTGATAATTCTGGTCAACGTGGAAATGCTGTACTGTTTCTCCTGGGCTCAGTGACGATCCCTGCAAATAAATAAATAAATGAATAAAAATAAAAATAAAGAATAAAGAATAAAAATAAAAAATAAAAAGGATTTGAAAATAACATTTAGTTGGAGTATGAAAAATTGATTAATCAATACATCAATCTTGGGTGTTTTTATTTGGATATGTTTTTAGATTGCCAAGATATGAAGGCTGAAATTTTGTTGGAGGGAAAGGGTGACAAAAAGTGGACGTTTATTTCTATGTTCGATTCTAGCTAGTTCCATTCACCGACCGAAACAAGTCATTCGTCACCTTCCACGCTACTTCCACCAAAATACCCCACGCATTCTATTATCCTACTTACACCAAAGCACATTAAGTATTCTTTTACCCAACTTAAAATCCCAATCGAATGAGGAAGAACAGAAATTCCTGAGAACATCAATCTTGGTTGATTGCAAATTGATAACCGAAATAAGAAAAATGATTCAAATGAGTTTTTGTGCACGAGTGAAAAAACACTTTTTGTGTTGGGATAACGGGGAATTTTCTCTTATCAACAATTTTGTTGTAGTACATTTAAATATTTCTGAAATTCACCGATTCTAATTCAAATCATAATAAGACAAATATTTCTTTTTATTTTGGTTTTATTTTGATTTGAATGAAAATCAATTCAATTTTAGACACTTCAACGTGAAGCCGTGATTAACATTTATCTCTCAACAATTTCTATTGTAAAGCTGTTTTGTATAGTGAGGTTAAATGATTTGGAACTGACCAGACAGAGTTAAAGAAAAATCGATAAAAAAGAGGAGGGGGAGATCAGATGGTGGTGGTGGTAGGAGTAATTCTTATAAATATATATATATTTCGTATAAAAGTATTTTTGATATCTTCTAAGTTTGTTGATTTGTTTTTCGAGTTAGTATTAACCAGGGATCTTCGCAATGAAAAAAAAAAAAAGTGAAAGCCGCTTAGACATTTTATTTTCCAGAGATTCTTATTGTTACGATTTTTGTCGCCATTTTAGGCGTTTTAGTTCTGCTGTTGGTATTGAGTGTAGTTTAAGTGGATATTCTTATGGCGTAAAATTTGATGTATTCCTTGTAATAGTTATAAAGGGAAAAGAATGTAGTGTCCGTAAATTGAAACTACGCTCTGCTACCATAACAGGTTATGGGCCCATTGATAATCAAAATATTTAGAAACGGAAAGAAAAATTCTCAGTATGAACATTTACCTTTCTTCTTTTGTCAGAAAGACAAAACTATTCAAAAAAAAGATTACTGGAAGAATCAGTTGAATCCCTGCTTTACAAATAATAAAGACAGGGATACTCGTCTGAATAAATCGTGGAATTATAACATAACTACTCATTTGAGAACTTTAGTCATTTAAAAAGAATAATTTGTTTTACATGAAAGAGACGAATTCGTGGGCAATGTGTTTTATTTCCTATCAATCTTTCATATGTTTTTCTTTATAGTTGAACGTTTGACATTAGCGTTGTGAGATGGAATGATGTGTGGATTGTATATATCCTTTACTCAAACTGTATAAATATATATAAGAAAAATTCTCGACGAAAGTGATAACAATGATTCTTTATTGCATGCGAAAACTTAATAGAAGAAGAATACAAGATGGAATAGAAAATACAAAGAATAAATATGTGTATCGAAGAAATGTTCAAGAGGCAAATAGCCTTTGGGGAGTAAAGTCTTGAAGCTGTTGGTAATAAAAAAAAGTAAGTAATGTCGTCGGGGCGGCCTAATGTCGGTATCAGCCATACAGTGAGGGAGTATATCCACTTTTCATTAGCGCTAGACCAAGGAGATTATTTTAGCGTCTGAGGTGGAGCTCCTCACTTTACTGCACATATCCCTGTCCTACTCATACGCTGAGTTGGCGAGGGCCGATATTGAACCAGGAGCCTTGTGGTTCCTAGCCGAACGCTCTACCGACTGAGCTAAACCGACCATGTTGATAATAGAACGAATTAAGTACAACACTTACTGGTTTGGAAAAAGGCTCTCGTGTACAATGTACACGGAATACCTCAGGAGCAAAGACCCTGTCCTGTAAACAAAAGGTGCAACTCGTGCATGTTATATCTGCCAAGCCGGGGGAGAAAATAGCTCTCGTGTACCACGCACACATAATACTAATCAGGGAGACACAACAGGTTTGTCAACTCTAAATGCTGGAGGGTCTAAGAGAATTGACTTTAGAGCTATTGCTATTTATGCTACAGGTCGCACCGCACCTAGTGCTTAACGGAAGAACCGTGGTAACTAAGGAATATAATCTACAGCATCTATACTGTTGATGGAAGACATATTTATGCTACAGGTCGCACCGCCACCTAGTGCTTAACGGAAGAAACGAAGACATATTTATGCTTACTAGTAACGGTGTTGATGGAAGACATATTTATGCTACAGGTCGCACCGCCACCTAGTGCTTAACGGAAGAACGTGGTAACTAAGGAGCATCTATACTGTTGATGGAAGACATATTGTTAGTGTTTGGATACATGAACATGCTACAGATGGCACCACTTTAGAGTGATGTCATCGAGGAGAATTTTTTTTTTATGCAGCAAGTGTTCGCATAACAAATGTTTCGGTCGCCTAGCAACACATGAACATCACGTGATTCAGTGGAAGAATCAAATTTCACAATGTCCCCTTAAATCTCAATTAAAGGATTCTGTTAACCCCAAAATCCGAAAATCATGAAGAACTCAGAAATAAACAAATACCCTCCTCCAGTAGAATGAAAACCGATACGTGTGAACATAGGAAGTAAAAATGTCAAGAAACAAAATGGCTACAACAGCCATGTCGACAGTGAAATGAAAAGTTTGAATGGCAAAATCTATTTGATTGGTTAGTTGGTTTTTATGACACATCAACACTTTTTGGGTCATTTTAATGGCGAATCCATTTTGATATCGGGTTGCTTACAGTAGGGTCACCCGTTTAAGTATTGAACAGGCTAATTGCTGCTTAACTTTGGTGATTTGTTTATATGAAGTGGTGAGCTCAAACAAAACAGATGAGAATAAAACATATTTTGAATTTCATATTTTGAATTGAAATAAAACAAAAACGATTAAAAAAAAGATATTTGTTTATTGTTTGTGAAGAATAATGTTGTAGTCGATTTAGATGTTATTTGTGTGTGTGTGTGTGTGTGAGTCTAAATAAATAAAAAACGGTTTTTGGTTTGTAAAATGGAATTGTGAAATTGAAGTCGGAAAGGGGGAGGCGGAAATATACATTTTGGATCGAGTTCAAATGAAGAGAACAAAACAAGAAAGAAAAGAAAAGAAGACTGATGAAAGGAGGAAACGAAGAGAAAGTGTTTAGATGGGGTGGGTGGGGATTGATGGGTGGGTGGGTGAAGAGAGTGTTTGGGGGGGGATAAATAAAAGTGGCAGTGGGGTAGGGGTAGGGTTGGGGGCTGACGGTGGAGTCAGGTGCATTCAGTCTTTAATTATACCCCGGTGTTTGTGGTGGTGAGAATCTTAACAAATAGAACAGTGAAATCAATAACAGTGCCAACACGGCAAAGGTGTTAAGAAGAAGAAGAAGGTGAGAGAGGCTGAAAAAAGAAGAAGAAGAGAAAGAAGAAGAAGAAGAGAGAAGAAAGAAGAAGAGAGAAGAAGAAGAAGAAGAGATTAAAGAAGAAGAAGAAGAAGAAGAAGAAGAAGAAGAAGAAGAGATTAATAGAAGAAGAAGAAGAAGAAGAAGGAGAAGAAGAAGAAGAAGAAGAAGAGAGAAGAAGGAGAAGAAGAAGAAGGTGAGAGAAGAAGAAGAAGAAGAAGAAGAAGAAGAGAGAAGAAGGAGAAGAAGAAGAAGAAGAAGAAGAAGAAGAAGAAGAAGGTAGTTGAAGAAGTTGGTGTTTCGAGAAGAAAATAGGAAACAAACAGTCGACAAAAAAGAAAAGAAAAAAAAGAAGATGCCGATGCTACTGCTGCTGCCGCTGCTGCTGCTGGTGGTGGTGTCTAATGTAAAGAAGGTGAAACTGTTGGCAAAGTAATCAACTAAATAGCAAAAACCGGAAAGTTATTGATTAGCAAAGTCATTGGGAGCAGCTTCTTCTCATCACTTCTATTATTATTATGGGGACGTTTTGGCAGCCATTACCGTGGAGAAGTAATCAGTATCATCATCATTATCATTATCACCCTCATCTTAAACGAACAATGAAAGTCAATCCGCTTTGGGGAAAGAAGAAGAAGAAGAAGAAGAAGAAGAAGAAGAAGAAGGTGAGAGAAGAAGATGAAGATGAAAGAAGAAGATGCAATTGTTCTGTTTGGTGTCGCCCGTCGTCGCTGCCTTTTTCGAATCGATGATAAAGAGCAAAAAGTCGATGAGAATCGATCATCGGTAATGTTGCTCTCCTGCGAAATGTGATCGGGTCACGTGATTGCCCCCGTGGTCAGCCTATCCGATTGATGAATCCCCCCCCCATTCCACCATTGATCGCTTACGCTACTATAAACAACCCACCTTCCCCCTCCACGCCGCCTCGATCCTGGCACGCGGCGTTCTTGTATGTCTTGAGGATATTGAGCAGACAAAAAAAAAAGGTGTGTGTGTGTGGGGGGGGAAGGAGTTTAAAATTGAAGATGAAAAGAAGAAATGTTGTTTTTGATGCAAGGGAAGCATTTTATTTGCTGAACATTTCTATTTGCTTTGCTCTCATCATCATCATCATTATTATTATTAATATTGTTGTTGTTGTTGTTTACTCCTTTTGAGTTTTCACATCAGCATTAGCTGATGTTCTTTCACTGGAGTCTGAGTGACAGCAAGTCTCCTCAGGTCTCCAGGACTCTTCTGAGTATTCTGGCAGATTGCAGCAGTGCAGTGTTCTGAATGGTTTCAATCCTTCCTCTGATTTCCAAACTTTCCAAACCCTTTTCCAATCCTTTTGGGACTGTTCCAAGTGCACCAACTACAATTGGTATAACTTTCACTTTCATATTCCATAACTTTTTCAGTTCTCTGGCAAGGTCCAGATATTTGTCCATTTTTTCATTTTCCTTTAGCTTTACACTGTGATCTATTATTATTATTATTATTATTATTATTATTATTATTATTATTTTCACTCCTTTTCAGTTTTTCACATCAGCGTTAGCTGGTATTTCCTAGTCAGTTTATTATATTATGAGTTTTTCACACCTGCCGTAGCTGGTGGTTCACCGGAGGCTGAGTGACAGCAAGTCTCCTCGGGTCACCAGGACTCTTCTGAGTATTCTAGCCGATCCCAACATTGCTGTAGTTTGGATGGTCTCGGTTCTTCTGATTTCCAGTTTACTCAATTTCCTTCCCAGAGCTTCCTCATCCCAAGGGCACCAATTACGATTGGTACTACCTCACTCTGTGGTCGGCCGGGACGGCAAAATCCACGAGATGACAGGCTCTTTTTCTTGACAATCAGCACTAGGTCTGGTCTCCTGGCCGGGATTAGGTGATCCGTCTGTACCTCGAAATCCCAGAGAATTTTATGCGTTTCGTTCTCTCGGACAGGTTTAGGTTTGTGCATATACCATTTGGTTGTATGGTGAAAATTGAATTTCTTGCACAATTCCCAGTGGATTACCTTTCCCACAGAGTCGGGCCTAGTATTGTACCCTATTATTATTAATATTATTATTATTAACAGCTGATTTGGACCTGTAAACACTGATTATCAGACGTAAACAAGGTGAATCAATAAATCGGTAACTTGATACATTTATTCGTTTATTTAGCAAAACTATACGCTCTCTGGATACAAGTTTTAATATAATCAAATATTATATTGAATTAGAAAGACTAATGAAATTAAATACGAACACAAAAAAGATTTCACTTAGTTTTACTTTATTCTAATTGATTTCAATATAAAATTATACATAGGATTCCTTTTAATACGTTTGAGAAAAAAATAATAATATTAGAAATCAATAACACCAAGTAATTATCTATTAAACACAGTTTTCTTAAAACCGGTATGCAAATTATTCAAACCATATACTATGTAAATATTTATTTCTTAATGATATATAACACTCAATGCAGAGTTTTAAACACATTAATAATATTGGCTGTTTTGAGGCAAATCTATCTCAGTTAGACCTTAATAGAGATATGGTTAATAAACAAGGTGCTAATTAAAATTAAATAATTATTATTTAATAACCATTGAGAATATAACGTAAATAACTAAGTGAATTCTGACGTTGGTGGTGACGTAGTTTCGGTTACAGACAGAGAGACACACCACCTCCATAATAATAAGATTTTCCACTTGTAGGTGTGTAAACTTTGACGTATGTGTATCAGATCTATTCACACCCCCATCCCCACCCCCGCTTAATAGGACAGCATTTTCAGAAAACTGAAATTAGGAAAAATTGTCAATATTCTATTTAATGAACCAAACAGAATTTTCCTGTAAAAAACAGTGAAAGGATTTTACAAGGATATTTTGGTAATTTTAGAGGCATATTTAAGGGGGCGGTTTTAGCTCAGTTGGTAGAGCGTCCGCATAGGATTCACAGGGTTCCTGGTTCTATACCGGCCCTTGCCAACTCAGCGTATGAGTAGTATAGGGATATGTGCGGTAAACTGAGGAGCTTATGGTAGGTGTGGCGCTCCACCTCAGACACTAAAAACAATCTCCTTAGTCTTGGTGAGGTCGAAGGAAATTCGATTTCTTCAGAATTTGTGAGACAGAATTTCGAATTAAACCAATATTGATTTCGAAATTATTTTTACTAGCAGGACCTGTGGATATACCACAATATGATAATTTAATTATTACAACGTTTGATATGTTTACTTAAGAGCTATTGCTAAATACTTCAATATGTAAAAAATAAAATAATCTTGATTTAATTCTCACTCTTTCTTTATTTTCCTTTTGTTCGATTGAAATAGATTAGCATTATGGCTTTCGCAAGCTCACCCCTCTCTCTATTTCCCCATCTCTTTCTTTTTTATCATGTTTTTCTGTGTAACATGTCCCCTTTCTTCCCTTTCTTCATAATAAAAAAACAGAATGGTCCATTATTTAGCTGAGGTGACGACATTCATAAGAAATAAGAAGGCCGGAGGGCATATCAGCCGAAACGTTGTACAGATAACAATGAAGATGAGGACAATAGTCCGAATAACGCAGATAATACTAAATAAGAATTCGTTTGATAAGCAACTCCAGATAATCAGGATTTACATCTTTGCATTTCATCTTGGAACGATTTGGACGGTCTCATTTTTAACCAGAGGGTGTTGCAAGATGATAACGGTCGTGTATTTTTTTAGGAACACCAGTATTATTATTTCTTATAAAAAATGTAAAGAATTGGGAGTGGTGGTTGTGGGGGGAGTGGTAGAGGTGAGTCCATTTCCGGAATTCTTTTTATTTGCATCATTGGCGCAATTAATGTTATTTGTTATCTCATTATGAATACAAATGTTAATGTAAAGAGTTAACAAGATCCGGTTTACATTACTCCCATTCCCACCCCATCGACATTTTGTTGATGTAATTGTATAAACAAGATGAACGTTGAAATGAACACGAGTCAATAAAGAGAAATAAACGAGCATGACTCATGGAAATTACACGGTTGTTTGTGTTGGATTTTATGGCATGTCAACTCTTGTTGGGTTATTTCATGCCGAAGACTTTTTAAAAAATTCTTGATGGATATTCAACATTGTTTTTTAAACTCATTAAAAAAAAACATTTAAAAACTCATTTTATTCTATTTAACGCATACATGGGACCTGACAGGTTGGTTGGTTGGTTGGTTTTACGGCATATCAATCATTTTCGGGTAATTTAATGCCGAATCGTCATCGATTAACAATTTCTATTTGAAAATTTGGTGAATTGATAACACGTATACATAAAAAAGAAAAAAAAGTGCACACACACACACAAAAAATCGTTAAGTTCACTTTTATGAATAAATACAGACGAATTGAAAAGTAACTTCCTATTTAAAACTATTATTTGGCCAGTTGTCAATATTTTGAGAGCGTATTGACTATTGGCCAAATAATAGTTTTAAATAGGAAGTTACTTTTACTTTTACTTTTAAATCACCCTGTGTATTTATTTCATTTTTGAGAAAAATATTAGTTAACTTTTGAAGTGGGTGGTTCGATTTTAAACAAAACTAGCGTTATCGGAACTCCGAGAGATGAATCACAATTGCAACCGAGAATAATTATAAAGTTTAACAATCGCTTATTAATGATAATGATAATGAAATTTATTGTGTACAGTGTCAGGTACACAGAATAATGTATCAGTGTCAGGAACATGAATAGCATACAGTAATAATATACACTAGCAAGTATATGCACCCTCCGGGTGCAAGTATTAATGTCAGAAAATATCATATTAAATTAGAAAGTCTAAATAAACTAAATAAGAATGCAGATAAAATGATTTGAAACAGAGAGGGATATAATCGAAAAATAAAACAGTTGTAGCTTCCTCTTCCACCCCCCGTCTCTCCTTGCTAAACTTTTCTAATTTAACTATTTAGTTAAATAGAAAGTAAAGAATAAAATTACAGTTATTTCTTTTTGTTAATTGGTTTCTTTTAAGATTTATCTCCGAGATTTTTGCTCATATTCATTAAGATAAAATCAAATAATTAGAAATCAACAATACCAAGCACATATTTATTAAAATCAAATTTTAAATATCAATATGCAAATTAGCCTTCCCGTTCACACAGTAAACCACTTTTTGTTGTACATATAAATACAATTGCATGTTATTAGTACGTAGATATGGCCAGCAGTATTAATAATGAAAAACAATTTTATTAATGATTGAAGCTTAAATAAAAATGATTCATGGAGAATGTGATGTATAATAACTAAATGGATAGTGACTTGAGTAGTGATATAGTTTCGATTACAAACAAACACATACTCTCCATTATAATAAGATGTATGTGTACAGTGCTCAGGTGCACCACAACTCATCAAAGTCTCATGTCTAGTACATAGAATAATGTATTAGTGTCAGGAACATGAATAGCATACAGTAATAATATACATGTATGTGTACAGTGCTCAGGTGCACCACAACTCATCAAAGTCTCATGTCTAGTACATAGAATAATGTATTAGTGTCAGGAACATGAATAGCGTACAGTAATAATATACATGTATGTGTACAGTGCTCAGGTGCACCACAACTCATCAAAGTCTCATGTCTAGTACATAGAATAATGTATTAATGTCAGGAACATGTATATTATTACTGTATATATTCATGTATGTGTACAGTGCTCAGGTGCACCACAACTCATCAAAGTCTCATGTCTAGTACGTAGAATAATGTATTAGTGTCAGGAATATGAATAGCATACAGTAATAATATACATGTATGTGTGTACGTGCGTGCATATGTGTGTGGAAGGGGCATCAGGTATAGTGTCGGCGAACTACAGGAAGAAAAGAAAAGAGGTTACAGATAATAATAATAAAAAGATTTAAAATCTTTTATTTTCTTCTATATACTAATACTCTTGTTCCTTAATCTTCCGATCGTTATCATCTTGCAGCACCCTCTGATTAAAAATGAGACTGTATAAATTGTCCAAGATGAAATGCAAGAATGTAAATCCTGATCATCTGCTGTTGTTTATACGCCGAATTCTTATTTCTTACTGTCGTCCCCTCAGCTAAATAATGGACCATTCCGTTATTATTATTAAGAAAGAAAGAAAAAGACATACTGTGGTATATTCACAGGTCCTGATAGTTTTTAATAAAGTTATTCATTTCCAACCTTTTTTTTCTTATAGCCTCTTTTCTTTTTAATAAACAATTTAGAAAGTTAAATATGCAAATGAGCTAACCTCATTAAACAAAAAAAAAAAAAAAAAAAAAGAAAAGAAAAGATCACTTCCTTTGTTAAGTTAATTAGTAGGTAGCTCACTCAGCAACTTGTTTTCAGGCGGTTGTTTTGGCGACACAATTTTATGTCGAACCCAAACTCAGACAAACAGACAGACACAGCGACATTTATCTCCCTTGTCGTCAAGAAAAGGGAGATTTTTTTTGTCGGTGATCCCAATGTGTCAGAATATCAATTCGTTCTCTTTGTTGCATCCGATTCTCGACTCATCATCAACATTTTCAATGATTTGCATTCAACGCGCGAAACGATTATTACGGCGCCATTTTTAAATAAGTTATCAGGAGCCGATTATCTCTGATGGCACTTTAGTAAACAAAGGGACCTACTTATCACCAACCAGTTTTTTGCTCTCCATTTATACAGTGTTTCCCTGCAAAATAAGACCTAGCGTTATTTCAGAATAATGTTAATATATATATATTTACTGTTATAGGTGATATACCCTATAGACTAATGGAATGCGCCGACGGTTACTACAAGTAACAGGGACAATTATGTCTTGTAGAGTAAGCCAATGCGAGTCAGCTCATAACTCTATTTGTCGGACGTAATTCCCACTTCTCTGTACTGTAATTTGTCTACTCTTTTGTTAATACATTTACCCACATTTGTTACCCGTCGTTTTGTTCTTATTTGACCCCTTAAAACCCACAACATTTACCAACCCTGCGCACGAGCTGGATATGACACAAGGTCAATTTCTTAAGCGGAGTTCAACAGGCTTGAATTCAGAGTTTTCCTTCTCCTAGACCAGTTGCCTAAACAAGGTTAAAGAGCCCAGTCTGCCCTACTATTTACCCATAGCTGGAGGGAGAGTAGGATTCATACCGTTCCCAAGGGTATTAGCGTTAAGTGAAATGCAACGTCCAGGATTTGAACTCGGGGCGACGAGTCCATTTCCCATGACTTTAACCATTACACCACGCGCTTCCTGATGATTTTAATATAAGCCATCCCCATAAGCATATGTACATATAAACATCTTTATCAATATTGCAGATCGCACAAGAAATACATTCAATGAAGAATTGAGGAAGTAAATATGGATTTTTTCGAAATTGGTTTCAATATATTTTTTTAATAAACGGTAGTAATGTGTTTCCCGAAAATAAGTCCTAGCTGCAAAATAAGATCTAGCGTGATTTTCAGGATGATTTTAATATAACCCCTCCTCTTAAGATAAGCCCTAGTTGAGAGCGCAGACAAACGAAAGAAATAAGCATTCTTCACAACTACATCATGCAACGCAAACACTCATCTTCGTCAATCATCAAATATAGATCGTTTTTCGTAATTTTTACTTATTTAAAAATTTCGTAACTTTCTACATCGTAATGTCGTTTTTCGATTTATGAAGAATAAGAGATACTCCGAAAATAATACCTAGTGTTATATTTCGGAGTGAAAATGAATATAAGCCCTGTCTTATTTTCGGGGAAACACGGTATATAATATTAATTCTGATGATGATGTGGATGCCAGATCGTCCCTTTAAATTGGAATCCACCCAAACGATTGAATAAATTGTTTAATTTTTGCTGAGGTAGAGCGCCACACCTACCGTCAGCTATCCACTTTACCACACAAATCATATTACCCAATATGTACTGCTGAGTTGGTGGGGACCGGTATCGAACTGGAAACCTTGCGATTCCTAGACCGGTGCGCTACCGATTGAGCTAAATCTAATGATATTATCTCTTGCGCGCTAAAGTGCATTAGTACCAGTTTATTATTCGATAAGAAGACACTAAGTCTTCTTAACAATTGTATAAAACTTTTAATCTTACTTTCGGGTGCCGGCTGTTGGGGGTGGGGGTGGTTTCGGGAATTGGGTCGGGGTACGGTTTCGGGAATTGGCTGATCAATTGTCTGGAGGATGAATTATTTATTAATTCTATCCCGGATAGAATAGGTACCTTCTTCTTAGTTTATTCTTTCCTATCCACCCGTACTTCACTTCATTCTCACGGGTGTCGGGTATCTCTATTTGCCTTCTACCCAACACCTCATACGGTGTTTATGACGCTTGATTTCCGGCCGTTCGATATCCCCTTTACTTTAAAAAATCTGCAGGTGGTTTTCGATTACTCTTGCAATTCCTTATTCGACACCCGACGATATCTGGGTCATTTCCAGCGGTAAGCGATACTGTCGTCATACTGCTATCTGTCCTATGTGAAAAATACTTCCAGCTTCACATTAAACGGACAGCATTAGATTATGTTTTGTATTTATAGATTATAATAATATAACTATATAGTTATAATAATTTGATGTTTATATATTACAGTAACGCAGCAAAAAGGGAACATCGTACTGAGATTTTTGTTAGTGTTACATTTCACGGAAATACCTGAAATCTTTGAGACACTAGGATTAGGGTTAGGGTTAGCATTGTATTTACCTCGTACCCCACTTGTACGGGTTAGGCACAAACCGAAGCTCATGGGTGGCAGGTGAAAAATTGCGTCGATCCCGTCGGCATTCCCCCTCAAGGAGGGCGCCTCAGGCACTGGGCAATAAACCCAGCCCTGCCCCTTTAAATCAAGGGGGAAGGTGTTGCCTGGGGGGATGGCCCCTGGGATCGGCGCTATTATTATAACATAACCGGTCCAGCGGCCGAAGCTCACCGGATCCCCGGTCGAAACGGGTGGGTTTGCATAATCTAATGTTATTTATACGTAAAATGCGATTGTAATAATATATTATCTCTTGTACGCTATTGTGCATTAGTAGTTATAAAACATTGTCAAGTCACCCAGAATGTACAGGTTTCATTTGGTAATTGAAATTAAGCAAGATCCAAGCAGATCATGATTCAGATGGGTGACTGCTTAGAAACGTCGTCTATAGGAAAAAAAGTCTGAGTAAATATGGAAAAAAATTCTTTAGTGTTTGAGAATAAAAAAGAATAACAATGTTTTATTGTTTCTTCATTCGACATTTCGAAGAATGTCAATTAATCTATTATGTATTTATTTTGTGATACCATTTTTTGCCTGGTATCAAATTAGGATGGTACTCACACAATGCACTGGGAATGGCCGGCTAAGCCAACTTTCTAACCCTTACACCACCAAAGTGCTTTTATTTGCAAAAGAATCGGTACTTCGCTCGAACCAAAAGAAGAGAATAGTTGAAATAACAGGGACACAAAAACAGTAACAATATTCGAAGATTTAGTTCATCTTTAAAATCCAAAATTCCAGTTCAAATCAAAATCAGATGCAACAAATTGATCTTCAATTGAAAAACTCCAAAATAAAATAGAATTGCATTTTACGATGTTAAATTTATACATGTATAAAGGGCAGTTGTGTGTATGTGTATGTCCGGAGGAAACTTCGAAAATAAAACAACCACAAAGTAAATATATATATATATATACATTCACTATCACCAGGGCTTGGTTTTTGAGCAACAAATAATTGAGATTTGATTTATATTTGTGAAGATAATTAACAAATAAAATCTAAATGATAACAGCATGGATTTTAAAAATTTTATTTAATATTTTAGATAGTAGACATTAACATTTCTTTTAGAGTAGCTGGATCAATGCAAGATCTATTTTTTTTACATAGGGATTTAAATGGGGCATCCCACGAGGATTCAACTCACAATTCAGTAATAATGGATCTGCGGGACTAACTTAAAAAAATCCCCCTCTACCCAGGCGACGCCGGGTAGCCGCTGCTAGTACATGTATAAAGGGCAGTTGTATGTATGTATGTATGTATGTCCGACTGAAACTACGAAGATAAAATTAATCAACGGCAAAGTAAATATACATACATATTCACTATCACCAGATCTTGCTTTTTGAGCAAAAATAACGAAGATTTGATTTATATTCGTGTCAATAATTAAAAGATAACATTTAAATAGTAACAGCATGGATTTTTTTTGCATTTAATCCATTGGTTTGTTTGTTGGATTTTACGGTACGTCAAACCTTGTTGGGTTATTTTATGCTTAAGACGTTTTGTTCTATTCATGCGTGATGAGTATTCAATTTTTAAAACTCATTTTTTCTATTTATCCGATAGATGTGACCCTATCAGATACTACCACCCGTGTCAGAGTGAACCTGGGAATAATGGCGACGAAAGGGGTACTCCACACACCCCAGAGCACCAGAATTGGAACTTCCCCATTAGATGCAGTTTAACGTCCCTACCCAAGACTTTAATCCTTTGATTTGTTTAGACTAGATGATAAAGAGAATCATTTATTCTTAAAACAATCATTTAAACGAGTGAAGTGTAGATTTGTGGACATGGCGTGAAACTGAAGGTAACGACATTCGAAGTGAGCAATCCAGAGAAAGGAAATTGAAGAAAATAATTGAAGTATATCGATTAGGATAAATCGAACAAGTTCAACTCAGACTAAAATTATTTCTCTTATTGAAAGGTGTCAATTATCGGAATGTTTGGAGGTCATTTTCCAGTTTCTTTGCCGATTCAGAACGAGAATATTTATCTGTGTTAACAAGGTGATAGATTTTCAGTTTTGGTGAAAACAACATCAAAATGTTTATTGGTACCTTCTGAGAGAGAGAGAGAGAGAGAGAGAGAGAGAGAGAGAGAGAGAGAGAGAGAGAGAGAGAGAGAGAGAGATCCCAAATTCCATTTCTGCCGTTCTTAAAACTAAATTTTATATATTTACCAACCCCTCCACACTGAGTTTAACAAGTTTGAATTTAAAGTTTTCCTTTTCCTAGTTTGCCCTACTATTTACCCATAGCTTGAGGGAGAATAGTTGGATGGATACCTTTCCCAAGAGTATTAGTGCTATATGAAATGCAACTATGAAATGCGATTAGGAGTATTGTAGTTTTATCTGCCCTGTAGCAGATCTCGATTCACAGGAGGACACTTTTTGACCCCCCCCCCCAAAAAAAAGAAAAACAGCAAACAAACAAACAAACACCCCCCAAAAAAAATCAAACAGAAACAAAACAAAAATAAACAAACCGAAACTACCCCAGATGTGTTGTAACTAGAGTATCAGAGTTAACAGAGAAATGATAGGAAGTGTGGAGAGGGGGGGATTTGCTGCATGGGCAACAGCTCATCCACCATATGAATCCGCCCAGGCTATGTAGTTCAAGTTAACAACAAAAAAAAAAAATGAATAATAAAAACTTGACACTACTCCATCGTCTCTTGTAGACGGAAGGATGCCAACCAAAAAAACCAATAGGAAGAAATACATTGAGTATTAAGGATAGGGAAAATATTTACAAAGCAATGATATAAGGTGAACAGTGTAATTAACATTTGCTAGGTTGAATTAAGAAGTCCCCTGAGAAGTTTCGTCCAGCATTATTAATAGGAAAAACAGACGATTCCATTCTCATCATTTAGGTATTATATGACATAATCACAATAAAAGGGAATATTTGTCTCATACCCCACTTGTATGGGCTGGGCACAAGGCCTCGTTTTAATGTGGGCCCACCCATAAGCCGAAGCTCATGGGTGGGAAAGAACAAAAATTGCGTCCATCCCCTCGCCATTCCCCTCAAGGGGGGCGCCTCAGGCGCTGGGCAATAAACTCAGCCCTGCCCCTTTAAATCAAGGGGGCAGGTATTGCCTGGGGGGATAGCCCCCTGGGATCAATGCTATTATTTGTACTTTACCCTGATCCAGTGGTCGTAGCACACTGGACCCCCGCCCCCGAAAGACGAGTATGCAAGGGAAACTATGTCATCAGAATAATAAACAATACATTTAATTGCAATTGTTAATGAAGTTTTTAGGATGCTGATTGTCTGAATTTTCGCCAATAGATTTGTGTAATTCGGAAATTAATAGAAAATAATAGAAATATTTTGGCGCCTGCCACGTGATCAAGTTAATTGCCAATTTTTCACCTGAAAATCTGTAATCGATTTCGAAGAGTTGAAATATTGCTCATTGGGAGATTAGAACGACATGATATTCCAAGTCCGATTTTTCCTTCGAATGAGGCTGAGACAGATTTGGTAAATATCCATTGAGTCAGATCAACAAATACACAAAATGTTATCCAATTTACAATAAATCCAGCCCTACTCCTTTAAGTCAAGGGGGCAAGTGTTGTCTGGGAGAAGGCGCCCTGGGGTCACGCCGTTAATTTCATTAATAGACACAGGCCCCCCGAAAGGCCCATGTTATCAATTTGTTTAAAATCCTGCAATGTGTGTTATATATCATTAAGAAATAAATGTTTACATAGTATATAGCGAGAATAATTTGCATACCAGTTTTAACAAAACCGTGTTTAATAAATAATTACTTGGTGTTATTGATTTATGATATCATTGTTTTATTCTCAAACGTATTAAAAGCAATCCTATATATAATCTTATATTGAAATCAATTGGAATAAAGTAAAAATAAATGTAATCTTTTTTGTGTTTGTGTTTAATTTCATTAGTCTTTCTAATTCAATATAATATTTGATTATATTAAAACCGAAATATTTGTATTCAGAGAGCATATAGTTTTGCTAAATAAACGAATAAATGTATCTCGCTACCGATTTATTGATTCACCTTGTTTACGTCTGTTAATCAGTGTTTACAGATCGAAATCAGCTGCACAATATTTATGTCAGTCCTTTCACGCATATTGGCTATTTTCATCGATCGTCAGTCAGAGAAAAAAAATCTCATTTTGAATGGCATGAAGACGTTTATTGATTTCTTTAAAAGATCCTGGCTTTTCCAGTGACGTCATTAAACTCCCGTTCGATTCCTCAAATTCAAGAGCATCGAATTCTTTTCTTTTCTTGTCAAGTAAGTAGTCTATCATTATAATGGCGCCAGTGAAGCGCCAATTCTTAATTGTTGGACGCCATTCATTGGTGGAATCAGAAGTGAAAATGTTCTACCATGAAATAATAATTCCTTAATGAAAGAGAAACGTTTGACGTTTTGATTAGAAAAAGAAGCTATCTGTAACAGAATCCAAATTTTTGCGACTTCCTCACTCGAAAGATTTTAGAATGAAAGGAATGAAATTTTAAAATTCATGATTGAAACATGAGTAAATCATTCCATGGAATAACAACGAGATTTAATGATTCCTTCTTAAAATCAAATGACACAGATTCTTACGTTATAATCAGGAATATCTGTTTGTATGTAATAACCCAACAAAAGTTATTAAATAAGAAATAACCAAACGGAGGTTGGAAATGAAATGGAATCTTTATAACATTAACAAAATACAATACTCGCCAGCGGCGTGAAAGAAGGTAAACCACTGCCAGGGGTAGGTATTTGCCATGCATTCCACTTATGCAGGCGTGACACAAGGACATTTTTATCTGGGCCCACCCATGAGTCCAAGCTCATGAGCGGTAGGCACAAAAATGCCTGGATCCCTACGGCAATCCCCTCAAAGAGCACCTCAGACACTGGGCAATAAACCAAACCCTGCTCCTTTAAATCGGGCGGGTATTGCCTGGGGGGATAGCCCCCTGGGATCAACGCTATCAATTACTTTATCGGTCCAGCGACCGAACCTCAATGGACCACCGATCGAAATCAGGTATGTATAACCTGCTAGTGGTATGAGACTACTCAGTCAGTATAATAATCCCGTATTTATGAGGATTGGGACATACCCATTAATGTTCATAGGTAGGGTATATAACATAGTAACAATTTAAAAATAACAATTCAATTATATGTGTCACCGTAAAGAAAGTGGAGTTGGTGGGATGGCCTTTTTTCGGTATCAGCCAGACGGCGAGGGAGTCTATCCCTTTTCGCTGGCGCTAAAACCAGGGAGATTGTTTTTTTTTTCTGTGATAGAGCGCCACACCTACTGTCAGATCCTACTTTACCGCACAGATGAGATCATTCAATCTATACTACTCATGCGCTTAGTTGGTGGGGTGGTCTTTTGTCGGTATCAGCCAGACAGCGAAGGAGTCTATCTCCTTTTCGCTGGTGCTAAACTAAACAACCAGTCAAGTCACGCTGAAAGCAGCTGTTCTCGCTTGATCACCGAAGTTAAGCAGCCATGAGCCTGTTCAATACTTAATTGGGTGACCACTTAAGCAACACCAGGTACTGTAATCAACCTGGGTCCTTTGTTTATAAAAAAGGACATGATTCGTCATTAAATGACCTGAGAGGGGTTGATATGCCGTAAAACAAAACAACCAACCTACTAAACTTAAAACTGAAGTTAAGCAGCAATGTGCCTGTTCAATACTTAATTGGGAGACCACTTAAGCAACAGGAGGTACTGTAAGCAACTTGGGTCCTTTGTTTATAAAAAAAAGAACATGATTCGTCATTAAATGACCCCCTAGAGTGTTGATATGCCGTAAAACAAAACGTGTAATCAATCAACCTAAAGGACGCGACAGGGCGCCTGTCGTAGAGCAATAGTCAGCAAACCATTGCGTCGTAAATTATTGTTGGTCGTTTGGAGTCCATTTTTTGGTTTGGGGTAATCATTATTGTGACCTTGTGTCATACACGATAATGGTTACTAAAAGATCTCGATAAATGGTTGACTTTGTGATAATTGTCCTGTTCGTTGGTTTAAAGCTAGGATTTCGAATGAGGGTTAGGCAAGTTTATCTCACTTGAACACGTGATGTACTGAACTATACTTAGTACATAGATATATGATATTGAGAGGAGGAGGAGAAGGAGGAGGAGGATAAGTAGGAGACAACAAAGTGGCCGTGTTGTTTTAATTGACATAATAATCCAAATTTATATTCATTATTATTTTAGCCTTATCACACAGCGCAATTATTGGAGTAAAACTGTGTAATTAAACATCTGTCCTTCTAAATACAACGCCATTTTGTCGAAAATCGTTTGCTCAATTCTTTCAAGCAAATGTCGAAATTTAGATTTATGAAAAAATTCCAGAACGGAAATTAACTCATGTAAAGTTAAGAAATTGAGGAATGGATTAAAAAATCAATTTTTGCCGAATGGAAATCAATATTTTAAAAATCAACGAAGAAAAAAAAATCGTGACAACAAAATTGAAGAAAGTGCTTCTTCAAATTATCTCAGTTTTTATTTCTGTTTTGAAATATTTGAAATGATACGCGTTATTTTTTAAGAATATTTAAGTGGAGATATATAGAAATAGAACACTGAAATCATTGGTTGGCTGGTTTTTTTTTTTGTTTTTTACGGCATATCAACCCTCTTTTGGGTCATTTATGGCTAAATCAAGTCATTTTTGATAAACAAAAGATACAGGTTGCTTACAGTACCTGCTGTTGTTTAAATGGTCACCCAATTAAGTATTGAACAGTCTCATCGTTGCTTAACCATCGCTGGTTGATGTTCAAATGAAAGTAATAGTTTGGATTTTGGGTGTTGGTATTTAAGTCTTTTGGAAGATTGACACAAAAAACTTCTATGGTGGGGTGGTGGGTGAAAAGTTCATATGATGACGTCATATCTGCTGTTAATGAATTTTTGACAATGGAATCCAAGCACTGCAACACTGATGGAAGAAATATGTGAACTGGTAGTGCGACTATGTGGAAAAATAAACTTCATTTGGTCACATTCTATGAGCGTATCTTGGTCAGTCTATGAACTTTTCAGCCAACCCTCATATAAACCTCATTTAGTCACATTCCATGAGAATATCTTGGTCAGCCTATGAACTTTTCAGCCGACCCTCATATAAACCTCATTTGGTCTCATTCTATGAGAATATCTTGGTCAGCCTATGAACTTTTCAGCCAACCCTCATATAAACCTCATTTGGTCATATTCCATGCGAGTATCTTGGTCAGCCTATGAACTTTTCAGCCAACCTTTGTATATCATTCTCTCCATTTGGCTTTGTGGTGATTTATGAAGCCTCTAAATATTATATACAGGCAATTAATAACACATAAAATGAAATTTGTGAGTGAATAGAATTTCCATTTTTATGAAAAGAATTTAACAGATCCATTCTCTTGAAATTTGACATGTGGACTTATTTGAGGATCATTTTAAGAATCATTATTCTAATTAGCACGACCGGTGGATGTATTACAGTATGATAATTTAATTATTACAACATTTGATATGTTTAATTAAGAGCTATTGCTAAATAGTTCAATATGTAAAGGGTATTAGTATCAATATATTCTAATTAGTTATTCAAATTTTGATTTAACTCTCATTTCTTTCTTTCTTTCCTTCTCTTCATCTTTTCGATTGAAACAGATTAGGATTATCACTTCCGCGCGCTCACCCCTCTCTCTATCTTTCCTATACTCTCTTTCTTTCTTATATTTCTTCTGTGTAGCTTGTTCTCCCCTCCCTTTCTCTATTTAATAATAAAAACGGAATGGTCCATTATTTAGCTGAGGTGATGACACAAATAAGAAATAAGAATTCGGCGGATAATCAACACCAAATAATCTGGATTTACATTTTTACATTTCACCTTGGACGGTTTGGATGGTCTCATTTTTAACCAGAGGTTATTGCAAGATGATAACGGTCGTACAAATAAGGAACATGAGTATTAATATATAGATGCATATATTCTAATTAGTTATTCAAATACGAACATTTAGAAACCTGAGAATTGATATTTACTGAACTGTGATATTATTGAAACAAGAATCCTCTGGTGACGTCAAAATGTCAGCCGAACACCACAACTCCTACCAATACCAATACCACCAACACCACCGTCCCTCCCCTTCAAATAAAACACCACCGTCCCTCCCAGACAGTTTGTAGCCTTGTGCCAAACTGATATATCCGGGTTAAGGGATATATTATAAAGTTGGTATTTGGTATATTATCGCAGTACTAGTTGGTGCGTCGAATAGCAAATCCGAGCAATCATGGTGTAGTCTGGCGAGTAAGTTAGGCTTGTAGGCTTAGGGATATTTACATGTATCCCACTTGTACACGATGCGGCACAAGGCCTTTTTACGTGGGCCCACCCACAAGTCGAGACTCATGGGTGGTAGGTAGAAAAATTGCGTCGATCCCGTCGGCATTCCCCCTCAAGGGAGGCGCCTGGGATGGACGCTATTAATTAAACACAACCTGTCCAGGGCCGAAGCTCACTGGACTGGTAGGCTCAGGTGCCTGTACCATCACAATGTCGACTATTTATACATGACACTGTCCAATCAGATTATAGTGAGGGGGCACCAAGGTATTTACATATTCATTAAATCACAAATTAAGGAAGATAAGTAAATGTGTCATGAAAATAAAAATACATTCATTCTCAATTAAAAAAAAAAGAATTATATTTTCTGTTTGAACAACCCAAAAAATTAATGCAGAAAAAATCCGTTGAAAAGCCGAAGCCAAGATTCCCTTTCACAATCGACTGGTCTCTATGGAAACAGTGAAATCAATTAATACATTTATGTTTGGCCACGATCTAGGCAATATTCATCCACCCGATACCATAAATGGTCAACCGTGACGGTTATTCACGCTTGAAATAATCAATGATTGAATGAGAGAAATCAATAACAAATGAGAAGTGTTCATCGAATCGAATTAAATCGATTAGAAGGAAATGTGTGTGTTTCGTTGGATTTATCGTAATACATTGGTTAGAAGTCACTTATTACACATTGTCACAGATATTAGTATCAATTCATACCACATTGTCTTCTTGAAGGAAATACAGCCCCCCCCCATCTCAAACAAAAATGATTTACTCGATAAAACCCTTATGTCCCACTTGAATTAAAAACATATTTCTCTTAAAAGACTTAACTCTATATAGCCACATGAATTAATTGTGACCTTTTCCTAGCCATAATTGTGACTTTTATTTTTACCTTTGACTTTATTAGAGATCACGATATGAAACTCCCCTCCCTACACATAATGCATATAGGTAAAAAAGTCAAAAAAAAAAAAAAACAAACATCTTAAACCAAAAGTGTTTACTCGATAAAACCTTCATGTCTCACTCCAATTAAAAACATAACCTAAGCGGCCACCATAAATTAATTGTGACTTTTTAAAAAACCTTTGACTTCATTAGCAGCCATGATACGAAACATTATTCCTTTCTACCCATGATGCATCAGCAACATTTATTGGTAACTAAGAATCAATATAAAAGTGCATTACACTTGTTGGTGTTAAACATACTTATTTACTAAGCTTAGCTTAGGTACAAGTACAAAGCGAGAAGTATAGGGCTCCCAGTAAGAATCAAACTCACTACCAATGGTCCGTTAATCTAGCTTGAAAATCATTGCAACACATTAGGTGCTCATGTCAAATATATAGTAATTTCCTAAGCTTAGCTTAAGTGTAAGCATAAGGCCAGAAATATAGGTTAAAAAAGTCACAAAAAACGAATCTTAAACCTAAGTGTTTACTCTATAAAACCCTTACGTTCCACTTGAATTAAAAACATATTTTTCTATAAAACTTAACCCTAACCGGCCACCATAGATTAATTGTGACCTTTTCCTAGCCATAATTGCGACTTTCTTTCCCTTTGAATTTATTATCGGTCCCATTTGATGGAGAGTTCATACTGAAATCAGTTAACAGTAGTCAAGACTTTTCACATCGAATCACCAATCCCAGCTGCAGAATATTTGGAGAAACATTTACACACACACACACACACACACACACACACACACACACACACACACACACACACACACTTACTGTATTTATGACACTGATGTGAATATTATCCTACGTGTAATTATTGATCATTATTGGTCTTTAATTATGTTTTTAATTATATCAATAATTATATGAGATCTTCAATGCATGACCATAAGTCATAATAATAATGGATGGAAATATATGAAAATATTCATCGCAATTAATTAAGATAGTTTGGTTTAAATATCGTGTCGAGTGATTAGTATGATAAAACGATAGACAATAAACTGGTCTCACAAGGGAAGTAGTGAATTATCAGAATAGTAGTAGTAGTAGTAGTAAATATCTCCATTCATATGGAATATTTAAATCATTCATGAAATTCATTTGGAGATGCGATCGTTAATGTCTCAATTCTTGATAGTCGTTTGGTGCGTAAAGCAAACAGAAAGATTTAGAAAATTCGTTTTTAGTAGAAATGGAAAATAATTCAGAATAAGATTTATTTTATAGGGATGAAAAAAAGAAAGAAAAAAAAGTATTATTATTATCACAAAACACATTTGAGTATAGTAATGACGAAATGGCATCGGAAATATGTGGGTGCAACATATATATATATATATATATATATATATATATATATATATATATTCAAAATTCCTGAGGTCGGTCGTTGATTGGGTTTGTGGCAACCCTTGATGCACCAATTCTTTCCTATCGACTGTGTCAAAAAGTGTGGATGGTCCAACACATGCCTTCACCACTATAAACAAATCACTGTGTGGGTGTTCATTGTGTGTGTGAACCCTCATGCGTCGAATATCGACGAGAGAGTCAATAATAATAATAATAATAATATATATATATATATATATATATATATATATATATATATATAATCAGAGATTAAATATTATGGTGTTAATATTCCGTAAGTGCAGTTTCATGGATAACGGCAATCTTCAGACGGTCTGAAGATTGCAATTATCCATGAAACTGCACTTACGGAATAAGTAAGTAAAGTCGTCGGGGCAGATTAAAGTCGGTATCAGCCAATCAGCGAGGGAGTCTATCCCCTTTTCACTTGCGCTAGACCAAGGAGATTATTTTAGCGTCTGAGGTGGAGCGCCACACCTACCGTCGTATCGAACTAGGAACCTTGTGGTTTCTAGCCGAATGCTCTACCGACTGAGCTAACCCGGCCCATAAATATTAACTCCATAATATTTAATCTCTGATTTAAATCTACTCTGCTATTTTAGCATTGAGCACCTTCATATGCTAATACTTTTCATTCATTGTGGACACACACACACACACACACACACACATATATATATATATATATATAACACTGATCTCGAAACCTGGTTTGGTTGCTGGAGATGCAATTCAAAGTTTTCTTTCTCCTAGATAGGTTGCCATAACAAACAGCCGGGTGTGTTCTTCAATTCACCCATAACTAGATGGAAAATAGTTGGATTCATATATTTCCCAATTTTCAAGGATTTTTTCACATATGAAATGTGAGCAGAATCGTCCAGGATAGACGAGTCCATTTCAAAATTCTATAATTGTTATTTGGGATAGTTTATTTTCATTCACGTTTTCTGTTCTTGTATCGAATCTCATCATCATGTCACGCTAGTAGCACGGATATCCATGACAATATCTCGCTAACCGTCCCAATCATTTATTACCCACGGGAGGTCCTCTCTGCAGCATCCAGTATTCGCACAGAGCTGGTCAATGTATGTCTTTGCTGGGCGGCCCACACTGGCGTGACCATGTGCTGGTTTCCATTGGAGAACACCACTTAAGAGTTCAACCTGGCTTCTCTTGCAGTGCCCAGCATGTCTTGTTCGTCTTACTCTTATAGTCTGGGTGATAGGGGGCAAGTGTCCGCACAAATGTTTTTTTTTTAAAAGTCACATCGAAACTTGTTTATTTACGTAGTTTTTGTTTACAGAAAATATTTCTATCTTTCTCGGCGGCCATTTTTGTTTTAATCTCATTAGAGAAGAAGATACAAATTTCGAGCAATTCAATTCTTTAAGCCCCCCCCCTTTGATAGAGCGGGGAGGGGCAGGTCGATAACGTTTTAATCACTTTTATCAAATAGAAACATTTAAAAACAAGCAAACAGCGACATTAAGAGTCCCCCCCCTCTGTTCCCGCTTAATGTCACCGTTTGTTTGTTTTCTTTATTTCAACATCCGGGTAATCTGGTTTAATTCCACCTAAGATTTCTGCACCCAGAAATTTTTCTAAGAAAAATTTGGTTTCTCGAATTTTTGTGTCAATTTTTGAGATGAAGATTGATGAATTATATTATTTGGATTTTTCGGACTATTCCCCTCATCTTTATTGTCATATACACAACGTTTCGGTCGATGTACCTTCCGATTCTCAGGTGTTTCTTGTCGAACTCCGGAACCTTCAAGTCGTAATTGGGAGCCTTCACGGAACTTCGAACCGAACACTATATTCAATCCACCCGGGGTAGACTGTTCTCATCATGTTAACCATGACCAGATAAAAGCGTTAAGGATTATTAAGGATTCTATGTTATTATCGCATTTGGCCAGGATTGAACCTGCACCCTACAGATTCTTGTTAACTTTTATGGAAGTCGATCTTTTGTTGGTAATGATAACGATTTGGTTTTTTGAATTTATCAATCTATATTCAGAACAGTGACTCTTATAGTTTGTTTAACTGTACTTACGATAAGATGAAAGTGTAGTGTCTATCCGTTTTGTCTCTACGATCAAATTGCTGTATATTTATGGTGGAAGTCAAATATATTGAAAAAAAATGTAAGAATGAAAACATCTTAAATCATCTCTATGTTCATACGTTTTTACTTCTTTTCTTTTTTTTTTCTATGAAGAATTATATTTCATATTCTTCGAGATATTTTTAGGTTCATATTTTATATATCTTATACTTTTTTCGCGGGTACAAATCCGACATATTTACTCGAGACAGAAATCAATGCGTAAATAATCCCACCCTTTTTATGGAAACTAACTCTCTTCTCTTCTCTCTCTCTCTCTCTTCTCTCTCTCTCATATATATTATATATATTATGGACTCTCTCGTCGATTTTCAACGCATGAGGATTCACACACACAATGAACACCCACACAGGGATTTGTTTATAGTGGTGAAGGCTTGTGTTGGACCATCCACTCTTTTTTGGCAGAGTCGATAGGAAAGAATTGGTGCATCAAGGGTTGCCACAAACCCAATCAACGACCGACCTCAGGAATTTTGAATTCAGAGTTATCCCTCTCCTAGACTGGTTACCTACCCAAGGTTGAAGGGCCCAGTCTGCCCTACTATTTAACCCATAGCTGGAGTATATATATATATATATATATATATATATATATATATGGTATGTAATGAAAAACAGATGAAAGTTTTGCTGACAGAAATCTGTTTCGACTATGAAGATGTCTTTATCAAAGCGATACATAACCCTGCTTTGATAAAGACATATTCATAATGTCGAAACGATTTCTGTCAGCAAAACTTTAACATCTTGTTGTTTTTCTACAAAAACACATATTGTCGGATTTAATATCCATTTTACGTTTATATATATATATATATATATATATATATATATATATATATTAATACCAAAAGGTCCGCAAAATGATTTGAATTTTGTTTTTCTTAATAAAAAAAAGTATTTAATTCGATGTGACACGTGTTTCAGATTCTTAAAATTCTTTCTTTCTCGGTATGAAGAAGATTTATAAGGATCTGAAACACGTGTCGTGTCGAATTAAATACTTTTTTTTAGAAAACAAAATTCAAACCATTTTGCAGATCTTCTTAATTGTAAGCTATTTATTTTACTCTCATTGGATCTACAACAACCTTTATATATATATATATATATATATATATATATATATATATATATATATATAGAGAGAGAGAGAGAGAGAGAGAGAGAGAGAGAGAGAGAGAGAGAGAGAGAGAGTGTGTGTGTGTGTTGCTATTATTTCACAAATTATTCGAATTCAAGTTATAATTTTTAGTGTATCCGGGTATAAAGAAAATGGCGGTTGAATTTTTGTCCCTCATATCCGTGAATTGGAATTGTAATGACTTTGCTTAAAACTTTTTGAAGACCAAATGTTAGATACAGTTGAAAGAATATCAGGATCGAACAATTATGACGATACTCATACGAATAATTAATGAAACCTACACAATTATTAATTGCATAACTTTCAACTAGAACTACAGTACCAAAAATAAATAAATAAATAAAAAAAATTTCAACAAGAGAGACGCGGTGTTTCCTATTAAGATTAATTTTTTGTCTGCGTTTTGTGTGCCATGAAGGTAAAATCTGATTGGCTGTTTATTACGTCGCACTTCCTTTGTTTTTGTTTTTATCATCTCCAAGTGCAACAGTGTTAGCGTTGGTATTAACCCTTTGCGTACGAGGAAGAAAGAAAACTAACAACGTTGTTTCCTTTGTATCTGTCGAGTAATTAAAGTTCCTTTTTCATTAACTATTTTTTTTTTGTTCATATTCATACTCTCACTCTTTGTCTATGTCGATCCAAATTCAAAGTCGCATTGAAAAAGCTGAATCGTAAAACAAACGGAATGGCCGAAAGTTGAAGACATGTCTTTTATTGTTGTCAAATTGTCAATTTGTTTTAACTCGTGAACAGCGAATTGTTTGCAATTATGAATCACATTTATGGAACTGAATTATAATTAAATGTAAGAGAGCCAGCTGAAAAGTTCATAGGCTGACCAAGATACTCTCGTGGAATGTGACCAAATGTGGTTTATATGAGGATCAGCTGAAAAGTTCATAGGCTGACCAAGATACTCACATAAAATGTTATCAAATGATATTTATATTTTAAAATAGTCCCTTACAGTTCATACACTTCTTCCATCGATGTTGCAGTGCTTGGATCCCATTGATAAAAAAAGTCATCAACAGTATCTATGACGTCATCGTATAAACTTTTCAGTACCCCCCTCCACCCATGTACAAAAATGCCAACAGAAAGTGAATAAATGTTGGTAAGTTGAATTAAGAAAAAAATATTTCATTGATTTAAGACAAAACCAAATAAATTAAATAAAAAAGATTAGATTTTATTTATTTTCTGATTTGTCGTTGATTTTCTTTTCTTAAAAGAATTCTGCAAAGAATCCTTTTCTTCTTTTTATGGAAAGATTTTCAAGAGAAACTTCCATGTTTATTGAAAATCGGATAGTTTCACTTCTTGGACATTTCACAATTCCGTATGTTTGTTTGTTTGATTTTACGGTATGTCAACCCTTGTTGGGTTATTTAATGCCGATGACGTTCTGTTCAATTCATTCTTGATGGGTATTCAATCTTTTCTAAACCCAATTTTTTAAAACACATTTTTCTATTTAACCCATAGATAGGACCCTAACAGGTACTACCACCTCAGTTCCGAGTGGACCTGGGAATAATGGTGATAAAGGAGTAATCCACACCCTCCAGTGCTCCAAAATTGCAACTTCACCATTATATGTAGTTTAACATTATACCCAGGACACCACAATTCCGTCTTTTTTTTTTCAGATGCAGCTTAAATAATTATAAAACAAAACAAGAAAAAAACAAAATACCGGCTAAATATTTCAATTAAAAGATAATCAGGTTTGAATGTTTGTAGTCACACACAATTCTCTAATCTGAAATATTTGACAGGTTTTTTTTATAGACATGACTCCATTTTTGTTTTAACAAACGACGACCATTTTTCAAACATCAATTATAAATTTGTTTCGAAATGTTTCCGTGTATTGCATGTGTCATCCTGACATAATGTAAGTCATGTGACTTGTGCAGTAGCAACCGTAACCCGTGGTGACTCATACTTGTCCAGTTCTACCGCTTTGAACTGGGGGTGGGGTGGGGGGTGGAAAGCCA
This sequence comes from Doryteuthis pealeii, assembly GCA_023376005.1. NCBI lineage: Eukaryota > Metazoa > Mollusca > Cephalopoda > Myopsida > Loliginidae > Doryteuthis > Doryteuthis pealeii. The sequence goes on from CM042163.1 coordinate 5,367,486, forward strand.
GTGGATATAAGACTGTAAATATATATGACAATTTCTTTTATTCGGGTGTCTATTCAAACAGCCGATGTAGATGAAGTCGGGTCGTTTTATTAACGGGTTACATCAGTCCGGAAGAGACAACAAAACTTTGTGTTTCCACGATGCGCGTTGCATTATGGAACTCGGTCAAATCTACGTTATTTTATTGTGAGTTACAGGTGTATTTTTGAACAATCCGAACGACACTCACAACTTTTTTTTTGTTTTGTTATTCATTGCAAAAAGTATAGAATGACTAAATATCAATCATTAAACTTTTATCTTTTATGAATAAAATGTCTGAATTCGAATTATGATATTAAAAGTTTGACATCAATCTAAATAGAAATCTTCGTTTACTCAGACACTTTTGTTTAGACTAAATAATTTATTGTAATTCATATTTGCAATGTGAATAAATTGTCTGTTAACTTCATCATTTTTGACAGACATTTATTCTTACAGTTTTCATGTACACTCTATGAAATTATTGAAATAATTTTTATGAAATTCAGTCATTTTGGGAAAGACGTTCTTAAGTTGCTTTTTGTTGTATCAGTTTAGTTTGATTTGATTTTGTTTGTTTTCTTTCTAACAACAATTGGATCTTTGGCTTAATGTTCAAATTTCAGAATATTTAAACAAATATTCAAAGTGACACCTTTCATAATAAAATGTTCAGGTGAAATTGTGAAGGACAGGGTTAGAATTTAACCCTTTCATCACAGCCATTTTGTTGTATTTCCCCAAATATTAGTGACAAGTATAAAACAAAACAAAAAAAGGAATGACGATTGAAAGATTGGTTGCCGTTGCAAATTATCTGTTTGTTTATGACTAATGCTTTGCAGGTTCAATAGATTCTTTGGGTGTGTGTGTGTGTGTGTGTGTGTGTGTGTGTGTGTGTGTGTGTGTGTGTGTGTGTGATCTCAACATCAACATTCACAGCAACGGAATAGAGTTATTAAAACACAGCAGAACCTGGCAACTTCTTAAAACGCTGATGAACGCAGCAGAATGATTTATCCAATACGCATAATGATTTGATAATCGATTAAGTTTATTAAGAATTAAACAAATTTAACCCTTTTTGACGGAAAGTGACTTTAGCAGCCAAAGAAAAGGAAGGACCATTCATTCTTATGGAAATAAAAATAGCGAATGCAAATGAAATACTTTTGAAAAAGTCGAATCAAAAATCGGTTTTGTAATTGTTGTGTTTATAGGAGGAAACAAAATTTGTTCGGATTGACTCAAAAGTAATTAAGGGAGATATCACATTCGGCAAAACAGATATTGAATAAAACAACAACCCCAGTTGAGAAAACCACTGATTTCTTTTTACGGATGGGGGAAAACAAAATCGGTAGATATGTGAGTAACACTAGAATTAATTTTAAAGACCAAATAAAAATCATTTGCTCGAGGAAAAGATGCCCCCCCCCCAAAAAAAAAAAAGACGAAAAAAAAAAAAAAAAAAAGAAAAAAGACAGAATTAAATAAGAAATTTATCAAGCTCAAAAGTTAATTTCTCAATGTCTTTTCTTTATGACCGAATTGACATTTTGTTGTTTGTTTTCTCAATTTGGTTTTGCGTCCGTCAACAAAAATAGATTTTTTTTCTGCTTGTTTTTTTCTTCTGATATTTATGAATAGAAATCCAATGGAGAAAGAAATTCATTAATTCAATTTAATTGATAATCAATCCAATTTGAATCAGTTTGAAGATTTGTGCATTTAATCCACATAAAAATGACAATTTTGAAGAATGGGAATGAAAACATTTCACCGTGGCTGGGGATCGAAACTGAATTTGACGCATTTTGCCATTGATTGAAAATAAAATAAAAAAAGAAAAAATAGTTTTGAATTAGAAGTAAAAAAAGAAAAGTGTGGGTGTGTATGTGGGTGGGGCTAAGGTGAAGTATGAAATCATCCTAAATACATTGAAGAATTGAAGAAAATAGGAATACACAATTCAGATGCTTTTAACCGATTCTCAATCGAAAAGAAAAAAAAGAAGAAAAAGATGCACATTAATAATAAATGATTCGCATTAGCGTGTTGTGGTCGTCGTTGTCTGCAAAATTCAATATTTACATTAACAAAAATGTCTGCCGTTTGAATAGGTAGATTTTTTGTTGTTGTTGTTCTAAACTTGATTTAAGTTTTTATTTTTCATGTTGACTTAAGAAGAGTGAAAGGGCGAAAGAAAGAATTTGTTGTTTGGCTTACCTTTCCCAGGACGTTGGTACCAATGTAAAGAATGGAGAACAAAAGTGCGAGTTTTAGAATGGAAATGGTTTTCATGTTGATTCACTCTGTGACGATGCCACAATAAAGGCGTCGCATTAAAATGAACGTTTTGATAATTTTCTTTATCGCATCGACGGCACCTGCTGCAAAAAAAAAGTGGAAGGTACGGATGTCGTGTGTGACTGCCGTGGGGACTTGAAAAAGAAGTGAAGCGGTACTCTCTGTCGTACTGCTACTACTCTGCAATCACTGCTGCTGCTGCTGCTGCTGCTGCTAAGAAGACAGAGATGGAAAGATGACAACAACTGCGATGGTCGTCGTCGTCGTCGTCGTCGTCGTGGTAGTAGTCGGCTGCTGCTGCTTCTATAGAGCCGAACAGGAATTGCTGCTGCTGCTGCTGCACTTAATGGTCGAACGCGCACGAGTCACGCTGAATGTAGCACAAGAAGAATGGAAGGCATTTTTGTTTGTTTCAAATTCGAATCTATCACGTCTGCGATTTTCTCAAAAATATATGACCTATTAAATATAGACTGAATTATTTATGCTAGAATTTGTATTTTCATTTTTATTTTTATGAAGCCACCATTTATTCATCGATCAGTAGGACGAAGAGGAGGGGGGAAGGAGAATGTATTTTGGATACGGTTGTTTATAGTTGAAAGACCCACAAGAAAATAATCCACACTAAAAATACTCCTATGATTAACCTGACTAAAATTTCTGTTGTGTATGGCCACTGAAACTTTAGACAACTCGTAAATTTAATTCGACAAGATTAAATTTCCTGGTGGAAAAAAGAAAAAAAAAACCGACTATAAAGTCGGGAATTTGTTCAATGACGATGTGTGGGCGTCGATGAAAATCGATTCATTTTAAGGGTGGAAAATTTCTGTTGATTTATTATTTCATTTGATTTCGAGATTTCCTATTTAATGCTTTAATATCAAGAATAGAATAAAAAAAACTAAATGTGTATTTTGATCGAGAGTGGTTTGTTTGAAAAGAGGTTTCAAGCGGGAAAGAAATGAAAGAAAATTGACTGAAAAAAAACAAAAAAAACAAAAAACAAAATCTAGTGCGTCTTCTTCTGAATCGCAATAAACCAACAGACAAAAAAAAAAAAAATGTTTTGTTAATGAACGGATTTTGTCTTGTGCAGACAGATGAACATTTTTCTTTTGTACAAAAAACAAAAAAAAAAACAGGAATGAATGTATCTATTGTTAATATACAAAAAAAAAAAAAAAAGAAAAAGAAAAAAAACTGTCAGATTTTAATGAATAAAACGAGGGACAAACGTGAGAATTAGAGAATGAAGTGGTGGGGGGGGTAATAAATGATGTTGGTGATATAAGTAATGATTATTTTCTAATACTTTTCCTATAAAAGCTCTATAGACTCGGATATACGTCGATCTCGTGAATGGATCGAACTTTGATCACTAGCCGTGAAATCATTCATTTATGAAATACTTTATATATAATTCGATTCTCAGTATGGAAAAATAAATAAGGCAAACAAATTATTTGGTTAAAGTTTTTTTTCAGGTAAGAGTTTTTGCCTTTGACAACGTTAATCATGAAAATATCGAAAGAGTTTAAATTGGGTTCTATAAAATTTGGACTGACTATTATCATACCAAGTTTCCCTGTATTATGAACTTCCACGTATATTATACCCCCCCCCAAAAAAAAAAGAATAAAACAAATAACAAAAAAACAAACGAAATTTGCCGATTTTTAGTAAAGAGTCTCGTTTGCTGCACAAATCTTCATTATTAAATTCTACAATTTTGATTTCTTTTGTTTATTGTAACGAGTAGATATTTGACAAATATGAAACAAAAAAGTTTCCCATCATATACAAATAATAACGTTATGAAACCATCTAAATGATTTGACTGAATATTTTGACTACAAATCTCGACTAATACACGAGACAGCGTTTCAACCGTTTGTCGCCATTTTCCATTAAATTTAGTTTTCAAATTTCATAAATATTTATTGAATATCAATTCATTACATCGTGGGTGTGGCGCCACCTGGGGGACGTTATTCCAATTGGTGTAAGTAAAAAAAAAATACTGTCATTCACAGGCGAGTTTTATTCGTTCTTTTTAGTTTTTCACTTTGAAAGACTTTTTTGATCCAAGAAATTTTAACACCGGAAGTCAGAAGGAAAAGGTCATTTTTATGACATCCGGTGCTAAAAGTGAGGGAAACCCCTTAGAAATAAACTGTCATGTCCAATAAGGGAAAATATTTAGCCAATCATATAAAATAGGCTTTCGAGTAGAAAAAAAAACGGCTTAAAAATCCCCCAAATTAACTTATGCGACAAATGAAGACTTGTATACGTTGAAACATATTTAAGGAGTTGATGTAGTTGATGTCCTCAGACTTAGAGTGTTCTAGGCATGACACTAAACTACATTGATATTGTGGCTCCAGTTTTAGAGACCTGGAGAGTGTGGAGTACTCCTTCATTGCAAATACTCCTAGATCTACTCTTATCTAGTTTTCTGTCTGGGTTCGGCGTAGAGACAAGGCAATGCCAAACGAACTAGTTTATAACCATCTTTATTGCATGAGGGTCGGCGTTAATATCTACGATTAAAAGAGTTAATGTTTCTTACTGGAGAGTTCATACCAAGGGAGATTACAAAATAATATTATATTTCCCTTTCTTTATTGAAAATTAGTTAGTACTTACAATGACTGTATATGAGGTTTATAGTGTTCAGTTTAACCTATGTGACTATTTCATACTTGAAAGAAAGATTGTGTTTTTTTGTTTTGTGAATGTTTCATAGATCAGGTCTCTTTGTTTTGATTGTTTTGTTAGAACAGTGTAGTGAAGTTCTTGTTTGGGGATGGCTGAACCATTTTTCTTGCGGTGAAAGTGGTGATGCTTTCATTTTGTGTGAGGTGTCTTGTAAATGCAGTGGACTGTCGGGTGTTGTCAATTGGTGGTTGCAGTTAATGCTGAGATCAAATCCAGTCGACTCCAGGTTTGAGGTATTGCCTGTTGCTGTGAAGGGCGTATTGGAAATTCCATAGTTAATTATCTTCCCCTGCCGCTAGGGGGCAAATCGCCAACATCGTATGTTGGTGCCAATACCAAAAACTTAACTTATCACGGAGCACTCACTGAGGGTAGTTGCGTAAATAGCGGTCCCTACACTTCATTCATCACTTAGCCCAAAAACAGGGCTTACTTATCTACGGACCGTTGACCTGGACGGAGGCATTTTTTCACAGCACACTTTCGAAGGCACAAAAGCACACTACACAAGGCTGAAGACCAAATAGTCTACTTGAAAAGGGCCCATTCACCGTCATTTAAAGAACTGTTAACCTGGGCGAGAAGCTTCTAAAATAGCATCCCCCATTACTTATCACCGAACCGGTTACCGAGGAAGAACGAGAAACGTCCGAAGAAGCGTCCTATCAACTTTCCAACCAGCAACAGAATACCCCTGTTATCACCACCTCCAAGAACATTACTTAACTCAGATAAGTCTCGTAGCAAATACCAATAAAATTTGCAACAAGTTCTTGTATTATTTGTCAATACATGTATTAAATTTCCATTGTGTGTTTGTCTTCTTTGTCCGACAATTTGCCTACAACTACGGAGAAATAAGAGCTCCCTCGAAACCCGTAAATACTATTAGACGCTTCCATTATTGTGTTTTACCAATTACAATCTCAGCTTTTTTTGAAGTGTCAGAATTTGCAGAGAGAATGGCGGGAGTATGCAAAAGTTGTTGATAAAGGCCAGAAAAATCAGGCACAGACTGTCACTTGGCGATAATGGCTTACAGAGCAATACCCATCTCAAGATGTGATAAATTTTGATTTTTCGGACTGTTATCCTCATCTTTACAGTGGTATATATAAACACAACGTTTTGGATAAGGATAACTGTCTGAAAACTCAGAATTATTCACATCAAGCCTTATCTAAAATATACAGACAAATACTATCTCAAGATGCTACTCTGTAAGCCCTCATCCCCAAGTGACAGTCTGTGTCTAACTCTCTGGCCTTCATCAACAAATTTTTGCATACTCCCACCATTCTCTCTGCAAATACATTTGATTGGGGATAGTGGGTGGGTGGGTGATAGAGTGATGTGTTTGAAGCTATATATTTGGGGCACCGTTATCGCTGACAACTATTTTCGGTACACAATTTTCTTTAAACAACAACTTCAGTTGGTTTATTAAATTTGTAAATGTGGTGGAATGGACGCTTGCTCATATGATTTGGCTCTGAGGAGGCACTCGTTGCCTTCCATTTCAAAGAAGTCAGTACTTACGTATTGTCAGATGCTGGATGGAATATCTTGTTGAAGTGGCGTCTCTTTCGAGTGCTTGGCTGGTATTTCTAGCACGTCGGACATTTTGTAACCATGTCTTCGTCTTTCTCAATTCATTCTTACCCAGTACATTGTGGTTCTTGTTCTTCGCTTTGTTTTCTCAATCTCCTGCCGCTAAAAACTGACCAGTTTAATTATGTTTTATTTTTATATGAATATTTTTTGTTGTATAAATTAACGTGTCTAAATTAATGTCTCTTACGCTTCAAAGATGTCTGCAAGAGAGACCTGGAGACATGCCACATCGACATAGACACGTGGGAGGCTTGTGCCGAAGACCGTGCAACCTGGCGCCTCCTCGTCAAACAAGGAACAAAAAGAAGTGAGAAAGAGAGGAAAAAACTGCCACAGAAAAGAGAGCTAAAAGAAAGGAGAAACAGCAGCACCCCCAACACCTACAGAAAGCACCACTTTTTGTTTGCAGCCACTGCACCAGAGACTGCCATTCGAGGATCGGTCTGTTCAGCCACTCACGTAGCTGTAAGTGAGAAAAAAAAACACAAAAAACAAAACAAACTACACCATCGTCTAAAATAGACGGAAGGTCGCCAACCATAAATTAACTACCACCAAGAGTATTAAATTTAGGGTAGTTTAAGAGTTAACATCATTTGGTGAAGAGCACTAGTTTCTGCGGTATAGGAACCCTAACCAAAAAGTGGAAAGGGGACCTTTAGTTAGATTATCGCTGCCAGGCTGGTCGGAATGAAGGAACAAGCTGTGAGTTTCCATCTCTTGATATGTCTATTTGTTGAAGTTTCTGTATTTTGAGATTCTTTCAAATTGTTCTTGTTGTATTCGCTGTTATTAAATGCTATTTGTTTTCTTACAGTTTCACGGTGTTAATTGAATAAAGTTAATTACATCAGTAAGAATTGTCACGCCTTCACTTTATCCAGACCGGGGACAGCCATTACACCTGGGTCGATGCATGTAGTTGCTGTAGTATGTCTGATTGGAGTGACGCTGCTATTATCTTGTTCCCCTTCAGCAGAACACCATTCTGTATCCCTATGAGCATTCATAAATTGTGAACATACCTGTGAATTAGAATATTTGAATTAGGGTCTGTTTGATTTAAAATCAAGGGGTCCCTTGGAAAATTACTCGCCCATTATGGACGATTGGTGACCTTTTATATCACCCATTAGAAAAGGCGCCATGACAGACACATGAGAATAGGTTTGGTTAGTTGAGCAGATGCGGCTCGGTTTGCAAAGAGTACAGACGTATTGTCGGTTATACCGGGAGTCCATCTTCCGGGGCGGAATCAGTCATGGGCTAAGAAATAAAAGCTTGATCAAGTAACTCCAAGTTGTTGAGTTAATTAATTAAATATTGAAAACAATGACTAGCTCAGCCCAAAGAAGAATTAAGAAGGAAAGTCAACCTCCAGCAGAAGCCTCGATAGAAGTCAGCCCAAAGAAAATGGTGTCCGAAGTAAAAACATCTAGACGAAGAAGCAGTATCAAGTAAGAACAATCATCATCTTCTATCTCTAATTCATCACTCTGTCTCTCTCTATTATATACCCGAGAGAACTCTCTCCCAGACTCTAGCTCAGGTAAATACCTTCAGGTACCTGGGCTCCACAGTTGCCATCAACAATAGATTCAATGCAGAGCTTCATCTCCGAATTTCAAATGCTTCCAAAGCATTTAGCCGGCTGAAGAGGCAAGTCTGGTTCAACAGAGACATCTCCTTGAAAACTAAATGTGCAGTATACCGTGCTATGGTTCTCTCAACCCTGCTGTATGGTGCGGAAGCCTAGACGATATACAAAGCGGATGCCCATAGATTACATGTCTACTACATACGTCACTTGCGTAGTATATTAAATGTCAAGTGGTGGCAACATATTTAAAACAGGACCATCCTGAAGAGAACTGGACTCCCTGGCATGCACGAAATACATGTCCAACGCAACCTGAGATGGGCTGGCCACTTAAACAGGCTTGGGGATGACTGACTACCAAAGCAGATTCTGTACTCTCAACTGAGAGAGGGATCACGCGGAATCGGTAGACCAAATCTCAGGTACAAAGACAACACCAAGAGAAACCTGAAGGACTTGAACATCCCGATAGGCAGTTGGCAAGACGCAACCAGAGACCGATTAAATTGGAGAAAAATGATTCGCGTGGTGTCTTCATCGGATATGATGGACAGCAATTATTGATTGATTGATATATAACAACAAAGCGTTTGGTAGAAAAAGAAAACGGACGAATCTATTTTTTGGTCGGGTGACTTGGTTGTGTGTGGTATGGTGATGTGGTGTGTATTGGTAGGTTCAGCTGTTTTTGGATCTTATATGAAAATTGATGCTATGTACCAGTGCTGGAGTCAACTGCTTCCGTGACTTTTTTTAGTCGCATGTTTTGATAACTATGTTTAGCATTGATAAGCTTTGGGGGTAATTTAAAAAAAAAAGGAACTGTTTTAATTGTCTGTAAATTTAGTTTTTCGCCCGGAATCTTGCGCGGAGCCTCATGCGCAAAGACATGTTTTATTCATTGTGTTTGAAGTTGTGTTACTTAATCATTAGATACCTAATGATTATGACAATAGTGTAGAAATCATATTAGTGCAGCTGATGGCCTTGAGAGTGAGTGACGGCGCTTGACCTCGATCTCACCTTGCGTTCTGCGGATGGAACGTGAGAACCGAAAGGCAATAGAAGGCCCCCTTCCGGTTTAAGGATGCTAAGTAAGTAACTTAGTCAGTTAGAAGTTAGAAGCCAAGCTAGCAAGATGTGAGTCTCACTGCGCAGATGTCTGGTCTGGGGAATCTACGAATAAAGTAACATCATCGTAAATCGAAGTCTTGTGTTTATTACTAAAAACTAACAATGACACAAGGCTTCTGATAACAAGAAATCCCTAGCAACCGAAACCAGACCCGGAATCCTCAATAGAAGACCAGACGAGACCTTAGAAGATATACCAGACCAAGATAGATGATAGACGATCAGAAGCCGGCCAGAAGAATAGACGACCAGAGTAAGAACTAAGAGAAGTATATAACATATACCTATTTAGTACCGGTAAAGAAGGGCTATGCAACAGTCGGGTCAACACCCGTTTGATGTTACAGTTCTTCAATTAAATATATCCTTATTAGATTCTGTTTCGCTGGTGAGTGGTGTTAAGTATCTGGCAGCCATCCTTCATTCCAGATGTAATGAATAAGTAAGCAAGCCAATAAGAATCCAGTGTTAACGTATTCCTTGTAAGTCCTTCGTCCGAGAGAATCCAAATGTCAATGAAATAACTCAGAATGGTATGTCTATTAATACAGCAGAAGCAGCAGCAGCAGTGCCAGTGATTGGACAATAGAAATCCACCCCAGGTCACGTGGTAGTCAACGAGTCTATATTTAGGAGTGACCATTTACTTCATGCCTTATATCAAATAAATTCCAACAAGTGGGTGTATTGAGTTATTGAATTTGTGAATCAGGAGAAATATTTATTTCTGTTGTATAAGACTTTATTAGAGAAGGGTCTTTCGTGGTTTTCTCTTTCAAGTGTTGATTCAGTGTGTGTATGTTGAAATGAATACCTCTCACTGACCTTCCTGATCTGCAATGGGGACTATTATGCCTGGACTGTACTTTATCGTGAAATCATATCCTACCATTTTCAATAAAATTCTTGCAAGACTTGGTGGCGCTTGTGCCAAATTCTTCAGTGGTTTGTGGTCGGAGTGTACAGTCACCTTGTGACCCCATATATAACGATGGAATCTTTCTAGTTCAATTACGACAGCTAACATTTCTTTCTCAATTTTAAAGTATCGAGTTTTAGGTCCTGTTCGTGTTTTACTGGCGAATGCTACAGACATTTGATCCTGCGGTTGAGGCATCGATGGGAAGAGTTATGGGTGTGTGTTTGGATTGAAATATCTCAACACTATTCACATCTCCAATACTGTAATCAAATTTGGGGGTCAGCCTAATGGCGGTACTTTGATTAATCGTATTACTGTTCTTCAAAACTTTGCGGTGAGACTTATGTCCTTGTGCCTCCTAGGACATCATCTGACAACCTGTATGCAAATTTGGAGATTCTCAACTTTTCTGATATGGTCCATTGTGAAAATATTTTGTTCATACATAAACTGTTCCACGATAAAATGCCTGTTTCTGTTCAGAATGCTTTTGCAGTTGACTTCACCCATGCTAAGGTCACTCGTGCTGACCAATCTGGTTGGCTTAATTTCCCTATCATAAACACGGTTAGTTTTGGGCATAATTCGATTCGTTTTAATGCACTTAATTCTTGGAACACTATTCAGTCGGTATTGTTTGATGAAGAAAAGGAGGAAAAGATGAAGCTTGTTTCGGTAAATTATTTTGTCTTTAACAAACTTTTGAAAAAGCATTTTATTGCCTCTTATAAACAACAGATTTGCATTTAGATTCTCACACGGCTAATTTGTCTCATGATATATATGTATATGTTTGTGTTGTCTGGTGTGTCTTGTATCGTTTCCTGTGAGCGTCCAAGAGTGGTCATGTCCATGGGATTAGCTTCACGCTATTAGGCATGGCCTCCCTTCAATAGTAGTTTAACAAAAATAAAGTTTTTCTTTTACTTATTCTTTATAACTTGTACCTACTATTGATAAATAAATTTCTTATTTTTTATGACGTTGACAAACTTTTTTCGAGTGCCCTTTTCTGCTGAGGGGGGGTCTACATAAACTCATTCTCATTAGACATCATGCCCCGCAGTAGTTTAGTAAACCTTTGCTGAGGTATTTCACTTACCCCGGAAAAAATGCAATCTGTTTCTTATCTTCAAGGGTGACCGCTTCGATCTTCAGGGGATCTGATTTTATTCAATCTTTCGATATTTTGTGTCGGAAAAAAAGGCATCTTTGATGTCCGTACCCTCAGTTTATCAGGGATCATACTAACTTGGGATGTTTGTATGTGTGGGGGATTGTGATAAACAAAATAAAGTAGATAATTTTGATGTTTCGGACTGTTGTCCTCATCTTTATTGTGGTATGTATAAACACAACATTTTGGCCGCTATATCCTCCAGCCTTCCCTGTGTACCTGAGCATAGTAATAACTCAACTTTCTAGAATACACAGTGAACACCCGAGGAAGGCCGGAGGATACAGCGACCGAAACGTTGTGTTTATACATACCACAATAAAGATGAGGACAACAGTCCGAAACATCAAAATGATTCACATCAAGCCCCATTAAAAAAATAGAGACAAATAAAATCAAGTAAATAAAAACAAAATAAAAAAAACAGCGATCTGTCCTTGCTTTCAACCTTGTTTTCGTTTTAAAACTCGGATATAAAAGCAGACCCACAAGAAAAAAAAAACAAACCCTTTTTTTCCTCTTCTTTCAATCCCGGCCTTGAAATGGAGCAGCCGATGTTTGACTTCAACTCGGTCCAAGCACCCATAACACACGTGGGAAAGGCAAATATTTCCCGCGTCATTTTAGTTTGTTTTATATCCTGCTACCCCCCCCCCACCACCACACATCGACTTCTTTTATTAAACCTGTGAGCGATTACCTTTAACTGGGACGAAGGAAGTGTAACATTTAAAATTGCCCCCCCCCCCGCCGCCCTCGTTTACACAATAACACTTTTTTCGGAAACAACAATCCTTTGATAGTTGCGCAGCCGCAATTGAAAATAGTCAATTTATAATTCCTAGTGAAAGGGGATTAATGACAGTCGAAGTTAGAATGGTCCATTTATAATTTTAGGAATAGGGGTTAAATCGAATGAAATAAGACCCGACCTAAAAACACGCCCAGACAAATTAATCACCCAACCCATCAATTATATTGTATAGCAAGTTTGCTGTTATTCATCACAATTCCATCCCTAATTATAGCCGACACTGGTCTAATTACACTGCCATTGTTAAATATGAAAGAGGAAGGAGTGTAGAAAGATACGGTATTTATGAATTGAATTACAAGCAAATAATGAGTCGATAATAAAACAAAATTTTAAAACAATTCGTTCGGACTAAGCGACAATTTTCTTTAAGCAAATCACTTGTTTTACTATTTCTCTGAATTTTTTTAGATGAGGCTTGATAATTTGGATTATTTGGATTATTCGGACTATTATTCTCATCTTTATTGTTATCTACACTATTTCTCTGATTTTTTGAGATGAAACTTGATAATTTGTATTATTAGGATTATTCGGACTATTGTCCTCATCTTTATTGTTATCTATACTATTTCTCTGAATTTTTGAGATGAGGTCTGATTATTTGTATTATTTGTATTATTCAGACTATTGTCCTCATCTTTATTGTTATCTATACTATTTCTCTGAATTTTTGAGATGAGGTTTGATAATTTGTATTATTTGTATTATTCAGACTATTTTCCTCATCTTTATTTTTTAAAAGAACTAGAGAAAAATCATATTGAATTAAACAATCTCTTGGTTCTAGCGCAAGCGAAAAGTGGATAGACTTCACCGCTATTCGGCTGATACCGACAATAGCTTACTCTATAGACTTTACTTTGCTATTGTATCAAAATGTAAGTAAAATTATCACAAGGACAAATATTTGTTAGTAATGTGACTTTTCATTTTACACTCTCTCTCTTATATATATATATAATATATATATATATATATATATATATATATATATATATATATGAAGAAGAATGAATAAAGGAAAGAAAGAATAGAATGGATAATAAAAGATGAATTTAATCAATATCACTTACACATGTGTTTCGGTCAGTTCATCTGTGTGAAAATATTTCGCACACAGAGAAGATTCGACCTTCGAACATTCCAAAAATTCTCCGTTTTTCCCCAACGAATTTTTTCATTCAAAATAAAATTTCACTCTGATGAAGGTCGAATCTTCTCCGTGTGCGGAATATTTTCACACAGATGAACTGACCGAAACACATGTGTAAGTGATATTGATTAAATTCTTATATTATCCATTCTATTCTTTCTTTTCTTTATTCATTCTTCCTCATGTTGTCGGATTCATTTCCAATTTCCAATTTAGGTACAAACATATATATTCATACACGGATTTTTATAAATCCCTAAAGAGAGCTCAATGTATAATAATCAATAAATTAGATTATATACAGAGCAATATTTAACTTTCAAAGAAAGAAAAACTTAACAAACCTTCATCCCGTACATACCTTGGTGAGGGTTTTAGGGAAACCAAATTTCCTAAAGTCTTTTTTTGTTTGTTAGTATTTTGAGCAATAATTAAGTTTGGATAATATATATAAGACTAGCAGCGGCTACCCGGCATCGCCTGGGTAGAGGGAGCTTTTTTAAAGTTAGTCCCGCAGATCCATTATTACTTAATAGTGAGTTGAATCCTCGTGGGATGCCCCATTTAAATCCCTATGTAAAAAAATAGACCTTGCATTGATCCAGCTACTCTGAAAAGAAATGTTAATGTCTACTATCTAAAATATTAAATGAAAAAAAATCCATGCTGTTGTCATTTCAATTTTATTTTTTAATTATCTTCACGAATATAAATCAAATCTCTATTATTTTTGCTCAAAAACCAAGCCCTGTTGATATTTAATGTGTATATATATTTACTTTGTCGTTAATTGTTTTATTTTCTGCTATATCCGGGTTAAGGGATATATTCTGAAGTTCGTATTTGGTATATTATCGCAGTAGTAATTGGTACATCGGTTAGTAATCCGTCTCTGGGGTGTCGTGGTGTCGTCTAGCGAGTAAAGTAGCTTGTAGGCATAAAGGTACTTGGACCAACACAGTGTCGACTATTTATACATGACACTGTCCAATGAGATTATAGTGAGGTGGTACCAAGGTATTTACATATTCATTATATCATTTTCGAAGTTTCTTCCGGACATACAGATTCACACAACTGCCTTTTATATATATATAGAAGGTTGGACTCAAGTCAGCATGACACTGACTTGAGAAAAGAGCCAAATATCAAAATTTGCCGTACTTTCTCCCCCCCCCCCTTTTGGAAGATCTTTTTTCCCTCTTTTGGAAGATCTTGAAAGCATGACGGTCCGCTAGTATTGCTGAAATCAAGAGAGAGAGAGAGAGAGAGAGAGAGAGAGAGAGAGAGAGAGAGAGAGAGAGAGAGAGAGATTATATCTTTTTAAAAATGGAGACATAATAAACATGGGCAGATGACTAAAAATCATTTCCGGTTCTGAAAGGGTCATAAATATGGACAGATAATTAAGATATCTTCCGGTTCTTGAACCGGAAAAGAGTTTTAGTTATCTGCGCATGACACCATTTCTGAAAAGGAAACAAGATGTTTCATATTTTTTTTTTTTTTTTTTTTGCATCATGACATTTCCATTGTTTTTTGTTTGTTTCATTGTATCATGAAAATTTATTTATTTCATTTTAATTCTTTATAATCCGTTTATTCTCCCACAGTTTCTTCCGGGTCAAACGAGCAAAAAACTGACAAAGACTCAAATTCAACTAATGAAATTATTTCACTTCGATTGGCTGAATTAAATGTTTCATATTATTTGACCCCTGAACGTTTGTATTGACCTTTTAAAAACTGGCCACAACATTATAATATATTGTCCAAGTGAAACAAATGGAACTTTTATTACACTTTAATGACTTTAAGCAATTTATGGAATCGTTCTTTTTGTTTCTACTTCGATGTACAATTATCATTTTAAAAGCAGACACATCTCTAAAGTTGATATTTCTCTGTATTTCATTTAGATGAGGCTTGATAATTTTTATTATTTAGATTATTCGGACTATTGTTCTCATTTTTATTGTTATCTACACAACGTTTCGGTCGATGTACCCTCCGGCCATCTTCAGATATTTCTTGTCCGATGTTACGTAGTGCCTTTTTCACGGCACTAAATCGTATACGTAACGTAGTGGGGTCTTTTCACAATGAGGTTGTCGCACAATGCACTCACTGTGTGCACTATTAAACTTGTACACTGGTCGCTGGTCTCTGGACGTTTTCCACACGCGTAAACTTTTTTATGTTGTTTACAACACTCACACAGGATTCCAGCAGTTCTTTCGTTGGTCAGTGTCAAGGGAGTATCACTTTACACAGGCCGCGTGCTCTTCGTTACGACCAATTGACTTTCTCTCCACGGGTGTCTAATGGTCAGGGAAAGTTCGGTGTTTGTTTTCATTCATAATACTGCCCGTAGTATTTTCTTCGTAGTAAATGATGACTATAATACCGAGTTTATTAGAATAAATTCAATTCCGGCTTCTTAACTTTGAGAGAGAGAGAGAGAGAGAGAGAGAGAGAGAGAGAGAGAGAGAGAGAGAGAGAGAGAGAGAGAGAGAGAGAGAGAGAGAGAAGAGAGAGAGAGAGAGAGAGTCGGTTTCATATAATAAGTAATATCTTTCTTTATATGGTTCTTAGAGTTTCAGTACTTCGAGTAAACTTCTGGGTGACAAGCTTTTCTTCACTCGGTAACTAACAGGACAACCTTTTTTGTTTCAGTGACAACAGATCGTTCCCCGATCTCAGCCCAAGCCAACTCCAACTCCAACACCAACTCGACTGCCCAGCTCCTAGACCAACTCTTGTCCAACTACCGATCTCCTAGCCAGGGTCTCCTTATATATTATCTCAACAGAACAATCTAGAAGGATCTTTTTCTCGAATAATCCATCTCTTCCTAGAAGGAAAAGAATGTTCGATTCGTTCTAATCATTCGATTCCTTCTACGGTCACTGTGAGTTCACGGCCGTTTGGATCAAAGAACAATTAACAGCCAAGAAGTCAGGATTTTCGTTAAAACTAGACCCCACATCTCCAAAATCTCGTTTATGTTTTTATTTCTTTTCGGGCCGATTCTTCAAAGAGACCACCCGATAAGGTCTGAGAATCATACTACATCTATCTTTCTGTTTGACACAAGGCTACAAATATGGTGTTCCAAGTAAGGCCCGACCATTAGGCTACATCGGACTTGGGAACCTTCTCGTTGAACTCTGAAGCCTTCATATCGTAATCGGGAGCCTTCACGGAACTTCGAACCGAATCCTTTATACAATCCACGGGTGTAGACTGTTCTCATTCCGTTAACCATGACCGGGCACAAGTGTTAAGCTGTATTTATTATTCTATGTTACTATCACCCTTGGGTAGGATTGAACCTGCAGTCCAGAGATAACAGTCATTTAGAACTGTATTAACTCAACACCTTTATCCGTTGCGTCCTATTGGACATAGGACGTATACTTGGTGCAACGGATATGTAGTGTAGATAACAATAAAGTTGTGTTGATAACAATAAAGACGAGTTCAATAGTCTGAATAATCCAAATAATACTCTAAAGTTTGGTTTAAGATGATATTGGAAGAACCTATTTTTAGTATATACTTTAAGATTTTAAAATACATTTTTATTAAATTAAGCAACATTTTGTTTTGATTTAAAATGTCATTGACAAAATCCGATAAAAAGGGTTTTAAAAAAGACCTAAGCAATCTTTTGTACATGTTAAATGTAAAACAATTGAAAAATTAAACAAAAATTAAAATTTTGATTCTTCGGACTGATGTCCTCATCTTTATTCTGGTATGTAAAATCACAACGTTTCGTCGCTGTATCCTTCGGCCTTCCTTGGGGGTTTCATAAGTATCTGAGCATAACAATGACCCAACCTGGGAAATCATTTTGAAATGTATGGCAATTGAACAAACAAGGCATCGAAGAATTTTTTTTTTTGCGCGCCTATCATTCCACATGCGTCACGAGAAGCATAATGATCATTTAAAAAAATGTTTATTAGGATTTCCGGCACAATTTGAGGCGTGAATTCCAACGACGGAGGATACAGCAGCCGAAACGTTGTAATTTTACATACCACAATAAAGGTGAGTACAACAGTCCGTAAAATCAAAATTAAACAGATCTTCCCAAAAATTCAAATAAAAATTCAAATATCTTCTTAGCTTAAAGGTGTCGTTAAAATTTATATTTCTCGATTAATCAAGAGTTTTATTCAATAACGACAAATTAGAACCGACAAAATAGAATGATAATAAACTAGCAAAACTTAGCCGCATTTTTAGACGCAAACTTAGACGAGTTTTAAGTGCGCCCCCTCGTCAAACAAGGAATGAAAAGGAGTGAAAAAGAGAGGAAAGAAGCCGCCACAGAAAAGAGAGCCAGAAAGAAGGAGACAACAGCATCCCCAGCAAGCATCACTGTTTGTTTGTAGTCACTGCACCAGAGATTGCCATTCAAAAATTGTCCTGTTCAGCAACTCACACAGATGCAGATAAACAAAAATTGTGGACACTACGCCATCGTCTTTAGCAGACGAGTGGATGCCAACAATAAACTTAGCCGTATTAGAGACGAGTTTTAAGAACATCACTGATGTTCATAAAATATTTTGAGTATAGATAAAAGATATATAGAATATAGATCAAATATGAGCACTTCCGCCACACTTATCTCGGTCACCGAATCATGTATCTCTTATTGTAACAGTTTTTGAAAAAAGAAGACATTTCAAATTCGACACTAGACGAATTCCCTTATTCAAACAGGATGAGTATTAACCCGTTGACGGTAGGTTTGCAACGGATTTTTAGAAAATAATTTTTATTTTTGTAATTAATTTGAAACTACCATATAACTTTTTTGCAACATCAAGGTTTTCGTTTTGAATTCATATGACTTTCGTCTCCGCTCTTGATAGTACGGAGTATAAACAAGCCCTGAAGATGATTTTTATAAAATCGAAATATTGTTCAATATTAGCTATGAATATGATATAAGATATTTTCACTTTAACAGCATATTGTGTTGTTTTCATATCCTTTTATCTATACTCATACCGTCGGATTCATTTCCTTTCTTTTAACTTATATAAAATATTTTATATTAAAAACTTTTATTTATTTATTTATACCTTTTTCACAATCGAATATTATAAATTATAATATTATAATTATATTAAATTATAATATTATAAATATTTTCATTGTGAAAGAAACTCTTACTCCATATGGATTTGTTCTCCTTGTTTAATTAGAAATTGAAAATGATTGATTGATTCTAATGGTTATCTCAAACCGTACTGGGTTATTTTATGTCTATAAGTTAGGGAATTGCGTTCATTGTACATTGATATTTTTGGGTAGTTGTTTCTTATCATGGCCTTATCGAATAGGAATACTTTTGAAATATATCTATTTGACTCATAGACGGTACCCTAACAGGTACTACCACTCCGAAACAGAGTGGACCTGGAAGTAATGGCAATGAAGTGGTACTTCACTCTCCTCAGATATCACCATCAAACGAGGTTTCAGGACCCACTGTTCTTTGGAGGTGTGGGGGGGGTACAGTCAGCGTATTCTAAGCCTCACCAACAGAGTGGGGAAAAGAAAAAAGTAAAAGTAAAATCCGTGTCGCTAGAGATACTAAGGTATTGTTGTATTGCGAGGTGGAAAGATACACAGATGAATATTGTGCTTAACACATTTATTAAGCACCAGCATCCGGTGCTAAACGTATACATACAAACACAGAACAAATAAGTACGAACAATTAACAAGATAAACTTATGTTGTATACCCTTTCTTTACTTCTATCATTCTTCTGCTCATCTTTGGTATCTTACGTTCTTCTTCTTGCGTCTGGACTTCTATTTCTCTGTTCTTGCTGGTTGGTCGTCCTTGATTCATTTCTTCTTCTAGGTCAGTCTTGTTGCCAAGACATTCATCAACCACAAAACCATATTATTTATTTAAACCTTTATTTACTTAACTAAACATATTTCTCTAACTAAACACAACGTGCGTGTGCCGTGAGCCCCAGCTAAAGCAGACATATCTTATCTGCCTGACGACCAAGCTGGAACTGAAGACCCAACCAGGTCCCACGTGACTTCACGTATTTCGCGGGCTTTCTGTAATATTCCATGGAAAGTCCCGCCCGTGATATGAAAAGGGGCAATCTCTTCAGAAATACAGGGGGTTGACAATAATCTATGCATAGATTATGTAACACTTACACTAATAGAGGAGGATCAGTTCGGTATAGCCAACGCAGCAAAGTCAGTCTGGATATTATTCAGCTTAGTAATCCAATTTAATCGCAGGTTATTTATGGTTATGAGCCAGTCCATCTTGTAGAGTGCCGAAGGGGTGTTAGCTACTCTACAACAGGTATCTGTCTATTTTTGCATGAAATTTTCCTTCAATTTAATTTCATTTTCTCCGTTAAGAAATGACCGAAAGTTCGTTGAGAAATATTTCATTTTCGAGAAAAATGAAGTTGTAAAATTGAAGCGAGCAAAGTGGCTCTAAAATGGAGGCTCGATTTACAGTGTACATATAATGTTAAACTGAACCTAATTTGTGTCCATCTTTATGCGGATGTTCAACTTACAACATAAATACACTGCTAAACTGGGCGGCCTTTGTTTGTGTCAGTTTTTATGAAATTTTATATGTAAACGTGCATTTTTCGTTAAACCAGAGAAGATTAAAAAGAATAAAAACAAACAAGATAAATTGATTTTTCTTTTTCTCGGTTTTGTGATCTTACGATTTCCTGACTTCAAAATAAATGTAGCCAAATATAACTGAAATAAAAAATAAATGATAAAAATAACGATCAAAATTGGCGATTACTTTAACTTAATTAGCTCCTTGAAAATAATGGCGTTACTTTTGGAATTACTTAACGTTTTATTGGCATGAGACTTAGTTTCATTTTGGGAGAGAGAAAAAAATCTTGGCTGCCGAATTGTTGAGAAAGTTTTTTTTTTAAGAAACAATGTCACAAGTAAAATAAATAATATGACATAACACAGTTACCGCCCCATAACCATTGCCTGATAAGAGACCTTGCCCCTTAACCATCGCCTGATAAGAGACCTTGTACGATTGGTTAAAGGCCATTGTCGGCGACCAATCAAAACACTTATCACTAGGCTTAGTTTAACCGCCAAATTTCGGAGATTGATTCCTTCAATCTGCCTCTTTTTCTGCTGCTACGGCCATCACTATAGGACGTGTTTTTGAAGCCAGCTACAAGAAGATGCCGGTGACTACATAAACTCAAACTTAACTCAAGCTAACAAGAGACGCTCACCTCTTCATACCAATGACAAGATAAGTTACGCAAACGCATTATTTTGCAACCTACACCTACACTCAACAATTTGTAAAATTTATAACACTGTCTCGGCTAGTAAGTACGATTCTGCTCGTAAGAGTTATGCCCCTTAGACCCCTTAAAGTATTTTCCTAAATAGTTTACTTCTTCGCTGTGACAACGGTCATTTCCGGCGTTGTGAGTCAGCGGGAATTTTCAAGTCTCTTTTCCACTTCTGCTCGACTGCAACAGACGTGTTCATCGACTTCTATACCCTCTCCGTGTTCTTCCTTAAAGAGAACAGTCTTTTTACACTTTCTGGTGAAAGGAATAAAGAAATTACCCTACCCACGGTGTTTGTTGTTCTATGCCAGAAGAAGTTAAACTACGTGAGACGAAAAGTCGTATATGCACTTTGACAAGATATATGTGGCGAAGTAGAAGTCACGATAAACACATTTGTACACCTCACACACATTTTGTATATCACACGTTACATATTGTATATTGCATGTTGATGTTTTGTTTGTTGAATACATTGTTCGGTCTAAAAGCCTTGTGTCGTGTTTTCCTTACTTGTTGCCTTTATCATTATTTTGTCAATGTATTTGCCAAACAAAAGAAGCAACGAAAAATTAACTGATAACGTAGTATATGCATTCTTTGAATGAAAATTATTTTTGAGTATCCAACCCGATCATTTCGTGATCTCTGTTATCGTGAACACCTGACAGTGAGATCTATAAGTAAGTAAGTCGTCGTCGGGGCGGCCTAATCAGCCAATCAGCAAGGGAGTCTATCCCCTTTTCACTAGCGCTAGACCAAGGAGATTGTTTTCTAGCATCTGAGGTGGAGCGCCACACCTACCAACAGCTCCTTACTTTACCGCATAGATCCCTGTACTACTCATACGCTGAGTTGGCGAGGACCGGTATTGAACTAGGAACCTTGTGATTTCTAGCCGAACGCTCTACCGACTGAGCTAACCCGGCCCTAAAATAAAGTGAAGGGAGTGGCCTATTGTCGGTTTAGGCGATAGACCCACGGAGATACTTGCTGAGACGGCTCGCCACACCTGTCGTCAGCCTCCCACTTTACCGCACAGAACAAACTGGGCTATTCATACGCTGAGTCAGCGGGGGCCGGATTTGAACCCGGAACCTGCTGATTCCTTGACGGGTACTCTACCGACTGAGCTAACCCGGTCCACCCGGTCCACCCGGGTGAGATCTATACGAAGTAGAAATCTGTTAGACATGTCTGGAGTTTCAAATTAAGCTGCAGGGTAATTCCATGTCCACTCATCCAGAAAAAAGTAACCTCCCCCTTCAATTTTTCTGAACTTTTTTTTCCATGTGTGGACGTTAGTCAATCCGCAAAATTTGAGCTTCCAATTCAAAAAATTGGCCGAGTTATGTCGATTTTTAACTCTCTAAATTTGGTGGGGGTTTGCGAAAGAATGGTGACCTTTCACAGGCAAAAAAAGGTTACAAAAAGTCGCCATTTTTCGCGAACCCCCAAAAATATGGAGAGCTAAAATCGACATAACTCCGCCATTTTTTGTAATTGGAAGCTCAAATTTTTGGGATTGTCTAGTTTTATCATAATCCACACTTGGACAAAATTTCAGAAAAATTGAAGGGGGTGGGTGACATGGCCTGTGTGATTTGACACAAATCCTGTAGTTGTTTCAGTCAAACATTTGACGTAGTCATTTCTTTCTTTAGATGTTTATGTGATAACCGATCAATTCCATTCTATTTTAAAGTTTTTTTTTTAAGATGGTTTAGTTTGATGTGAAAGCCATTTAATCTGAGTGTTTGGAGACGTTTTATCTATTTATATTCGTCTTTCTATTATCGTCATGATATTGTCAAATGCGTTCGATCAATTATTTCTATGATCGCTAATTTTGCATCTCTTGTTGAAGTCATTGTTCTTTGAGCGAAAATGTTGTTAGATAAGTATCAGTTTCTAATAATCTATATATTTGATTTTGTGTTTGTAGTTACTTAATCCAGAATAAAACAGTTATATATATATATATATATATATATATATATATATATATATATATATAATATATATATATATATACTGGGGAAAAGGTTTCGTTGTCTTAGAAGTATGGAAAAATATATGTTGAAGAATAAAGATCAGAATAAAGTTCAAAATGATGAATATTGTGTTCTTAATCTTATTTATTTATTTTTCTTATATTTCGGGATACCGTCCTCTTTCTCCTAAATAATATCATATCCTATATATATATATATATATCTAAATATATAAGAGTAAGTTTTTGGTATGTACGTGTCGACGCATAAGTTCAAAACGGGAGGTCACTCTGATTCGAAATCTTGCATAGATATGAATATCCTTCTAACTAAGAAACACGCCAAATTTGTGTTCTTAATCTTATTTATTTATTTTTCTTATATTTCGGGGTACCGTCCTCTTTCTCCTAAATAATATCATATCCTATATATATATATATATATATATATATATATATAATGATGGATTCTCGTCGACTTACGAGAGCCTAACAGTTCAATTAACTGTTGGATTGCCTTTTTCTTTCAATTTTTTTATAAGCTTTTGTAGAACAACCGACACTTTTTAGATGAGCTGATAAGAGAAGATTTGGTGCGCCAATATGCCATAGATTTTCTTGAACCATGCCCCACCCACCACCCCAGGACTATGAAAACAGCAAAAAGTTGTTTGTAAACCCTGCCGCCCAATCTGAGGTACACTGGATGAAACTTAAAATGGCATCTCATCATACAGGCCTAGTGGAATTAACTCTCTCACCCCTCTCTCTCCTTCTCTGTCTGTCTGTCTGTCTGTCTGTCTGTCTCTCCGGCGGGGCTAAGTGTTTCGCGTGTAAGTGTTATAACGGAGAAACGCAGGATAATTATGCATCCTGTTTTCTATAAAACCACCCTCTCATCATCACGACCATGAAATGTAGGCAACCGCCTCTCATCATCGACACGACCATGAAATGTAGGCAACCGCCCTCTCATCATCGACACGACCATGAAATGTAGGCAACCGCGCCTCTCATCATCGACACGACCATGAAATGTAGGCAACCGCCCTCTTATCATCGACACGACCATGAAATAGGCAACCGCCCTCTTATCATCGACACGACCATGAAATGTAGGCAACCGCCTCTCATCATCGACACGACCATGAAATGTAGGCAACCGCCCTCTCATCATCGACACGACCATGAAATGTAGGCAACCGCCCTCCCATCATCGACACGACCATGAAATGTAGGCAACCGCCCTCCCATCATCGACACGACCATGAAATGTAGGCAACCGCCCTCTCATCATCGACACGACCATGAAATGCAGGCAACCGCCCTCCCATCATCGACACGACCATGAAATGTAGGCAACCGCCCTGTATGGCTCATTTAGCTCATTCAGGACAGTTTCAGCAGCCCACTAAACCGGTACACAACCGATTCGTGGCGACTCCCCACTTGACCCCCCCCCCACGGTCTTTGATAATCTTGATTGGGGAGGACCCCCCTCATCTCACACTTTCATCATTAGCAATCATCAGCAATCTCATCAAGAAATATTTTTTAAAAAATGAGAAGAATCTAAACTTCCGCCATTTTTGTAAAATCGACCAAAGTTAAACTGAAAATATTTAGTAATTAAGTTCCTTGCGAACGTAAAGTCGCGGAAGGTCGCAAACGTGTCCGACCCTTTAAAGACTTTGGTCTCCTGCCTCGGCTATTATCGGGTCCACTAAATATTGTAACCGAATTCATCAATAAACAATATAGGTTTATTACCTTTTGGTACAAAAGAATATAAATGATAGAGTCAAACGCGCAGTTCTTCAAACATCAGTAATGAATACTCTGTTAGCAAGACTAGCTACTACCAGACGAATACCCTTATGTAGTCTGTATCTATTATGTGTTTCGTTTAAAGAATTAAACTTAAATTTAAACTTAAAATTAAAATTAAATTACATATAAGATATATATTACATATATTACATATATTACTTACATATTACATATATATTTTACTTACATATTACATATATTACTTACATATATATTACATTATATTTAAGATTTAAAATTTAAAAAATTTAAACTTAAAATTAAACTTAAATTTTCGTTTAAAAAATTAAACTGAAGAAACCTCTGTTAGCAAGACTAGCTACTACCAGACGAATACCCTTGTGTAGTCCGTATTTATTATGTGTTTCATTGAACGAGACCGAATTTCTTGTAGGAAAAATATCATCCCTTACAACACTAATGTCGAACTGAAAAGACCATGGGAATGTGGATATGTCATAAGGCGCGATGGTTCAGTCTTAAGATACTTTTTCTGAGACAGATTACCGATGTCTCGTGGGAACGTCAATTTCATATACCTATATAGTGGGGGTGGGTGGGGGTGGAGATTATATAAGAACTGATTCAGATTTACTTTTTGACGAGGTTGCGTAGGTGGTATCAGTCAACGGGGGGTGATATCGAATAGTTGTTGTTCGTTTTCTCCAGCTGTGAAGACGGCGGCGGCGGCGGCGGCGGAGTGAGAGTGTAAGAAATCAATGAAACCGACACCACGCTTGGATGATTTTTGGGGAAAACGCAGTTTTGATTTATCTTATTTATTTATTTTTTTTATTTATTCATTGTCGGGTCGATGAGACTGTTGATCTGTCCTTGACATAACTGCCACGTCTTAATACCTGTTCCACGAGGTCTCTCCTCAAACGACTTTTTTGTGTCTTCCAACCTGGTGTCTTGCCAGAACCAAGATGTCTTTATTTCATTACGTCATTTCGCCAGTAACAAACTTCCAATGGACATATCTCGGGATTGGGGTGGGGTGGGGGGGAAGGTGGGCTCTGTTCAGACCCCATTTTTCATCCGTTAAAGAATTGCTGTTCAGATAGCAAGCTTCTCATGGTGCCCTTTTCCCCCGGTCAAGAAATGGAGAACTGACAACTTTCGTTACAGTTAGTAACATTGCGGTCTTCTTGAGATGGCCGAAAGTTTCCGACCATCCAAAGCTTTTTGGACAGTCATGATATTAACTCTTCACTATCCACGCATACGGTCGGAAGAAATCGTCACTATTTCTCTATATTTGAGGATATATATATATTTACCAACCCCTCCACACGAACAGGATGTGACACAAGGTCAATTACTTAAGCTGAGTTTAACAGGTTTGAATTCAGAGTTTTCCTTCTCCTAGACTGATTACCTAGCCATGGTTAAAGAGCCCAGTCTGCCCTGCTATTTGCCCATAACTGGAGGGAGTATTGGATTCATACCTTTCCCAAGGGTATTAGCGCAATGTGAAATTCAAACAGCTTCGTCCAGGAATTGAACTCGGGTCGACGAGTCCATTTCCCACGACTCTAACCATCAGACCACGCGCCTCCATTATATCCTATATTTGAGGATATAAACTGCTATATGTTCACCCGACACGTAGCAAGATACACCATAGACTGTTACTCTGGTCTGACGTCAACCCATGTATTCTGCTCGGAATATATTATCGTTATTCTTTTTCACGAGCAATCGATCTTCTACGAGTAGGCAATTGAATACTCCTGCATAAGAAAACTCCTTTTTTTCTCTATCTGTTGAACTTTCACTCCCAGTACAAAAAGTTGTTGCATATGTAAGCTATCCCTGAATTACGTCCCTTATTGTGCCCCCTCAACTGTGTAACTCTCCGGTTAAGGAAAGCAAGAAGACTTACTGTGAACATGACCCAACAATCATGATTTTTATACTCAACTCCATTATCGTCCTCGTTTATACTGTAGCAAGATGGGTGTAGTATTGTCGATGATGAGAGGGTGGTTGCCTACATTTCATGGTCTTGTCGATGACGAAAGGGCGGTTGCCTACATTTCATGGTCTTGTCGATGATGAGAGGGTGGTTGCCTACATTTCATGGTCTTGTCGATGATGAGAGGGTGGTTGCCTACATTTCATGGTCTTGTCGATGATGAGAGGGTGGTTGCCTACATTTCATATTTTATATAGGTTTACACAACTTACTAACTTTTAAACAAAACTCAACACAATGAAAGAAATCAACGGAGTCGTATTAAAATAACAATCTGTATTAAAATAGAATTACAGACATGTATAATAGCATACCGGGCATAGTCCTTTGTTTTATATTGTGGTATTAATAGTTCATATTTTATCTTGTTTTTCTTTGCTGATACTGGAGCTGATTTGTTGTGTGACCACTCGTCTTGTCATTCTCTGAACTATTGAAAAATTCCCGCTTTTCATTTTTGGCGCTTGATTTTGAATTCAGCGTTTGTTGTTTTCCATTACTGCATTTTGGGGATTTTTTACCCCCCCCCCCCTTTTTAATATAATCGGCAACTGCCATTTTATTAACCATTACAATACTAACGGTATACTAACGTAACAAAAGTTACTAGTAGAATTAAAAAGATCCCCTCCCCCCAAAAAAACCCCAACAAAACAAACAACAACTTATCTGACTGTTGCAAGGGTAGAGTGAATGTTGTTACGAATTTTGTGCAACGAGTTCACAATTGAATGTAGCTTAATATTGTCGTTGAGGAGTTTTCCGTTTTACTGTGATAATAATTCAGAAATAAGTAAAGTCGACGGGGTGGCCTAATGTCGGTATCAGCCAGACAGCGAGAGAGTCTATCCTCTTTTTACTAGCGCTAGACCAAGGAAATTGTTTTTGCGTCTGAGACGGAGCTCCACACCTACCATCATCTCCTCACTTTACTGCAAAGATCCCTGTGCTACTCATACGCAGAGTTGGCAAGTTCTCTACCGGCTGAGCTAAACCGGCCCTATTATAAATAAAACAAGGAAACATTAAAAAAAATAACAGGAGGTTGAGTTGAATCTGCCGTTTTCTTTTTATGTATTATTCTTTAGTAATAAGCAAAGGGAGAACACCACTAATCCGATTAAACACACGAAAGGAGATAAGACTGTGATACTACCTGTTCTGCGCTCTGCACCTTCAATGCACAATGTCTAGAACCCAAACGTTGTAACACTCTGCGCTGGCCGTATTTGCACGAGACAGAAACAGGCCCACAAGGATAAAAATAAAAACTAACAACAACTACAAGTGTTTGTAAACAAGACGCGGATGGAAGAAGGGTGTGTGTGAGACTTCGCTTGTCTATCCAACTGGCTGCTACTGGCTATCTCTACCGGCGACCTTAACACCCCAACGGTCCGGGTTCTAACTGGCTTAGTGCTCAAGTTTAGCTGTATTTATGTCAAATTCCCCTTCCCCAACCATCTTCTCCGGACCACACAAATGGCCAGCACTTAAATCGAATCGCAGACTTCTAGTCGTCATTAACCCTTAAAATTAAAGTAATTAAATATTTTTTCAGACACTACGTCTTCAATACGTTGACCATTACTTTTTTTCAAAAGAGATTTTCTCATAAAAAATCCCCTTTGCTTTTAATACCTGGGTGCCTAAGATATTATCACTTGGTGGCCTAACTTCATGGTGGTCGTACAAGTCTCTTAAACTTTACGGCCTAATCTTTGGATTCATAAAAAAGGTCAGCCACCCACCCCTTTTACTTAAGCCTGGCTTTAACCTATTCTCTTTCTTATTCATTTATTTATTTATTTATTTATTTATTCTGACCTTGTTCGTCTTCAATCATAGTATAACAAGACATTTTTTTTTAGGAGAGTCTCCTCTAATTGACATCGCCTGGGTCATTTCCGGTATATTTTTTGGTCTTCAACCTTTTTTATGGGTTTTTTAAATTTGGCTTGTTGACATGGTTGGCTATTTAAAAGAATATTTTAAAAAAATATCTTAAACTAGCTTATACATATGTATATAAAAGAAATGTTTTATATGCAAAATAAACTTTGATAGGTAAAGTCTTGAGGTTGTTGGTTAATAGAGTAAAGTATAGGGGCCGGTTTAGCTCAGTCGGTAGAGCGTTCGGTTAGAAACCACAAGGTTCCTAGTTCGATACCGGTCCTCGCCAACTCAGCGTATGAGTAGCACAGGGATCTATGCGGTAAAGTAAGGAACTGATGGTAGGTGTGGCGCTCCACCTCAGATGCTAAAATAATCTCCTTGGTCTAGCGCTATTGAAAAGGGGATAGACTCCCTCGCTGACTGGCTGATACCGACTTTAGGCCGCCCCAACGACTTTACTTTACACTTACTAATTTGAACATGTTCCAGTTTTTCAACCGGTGTGCCACGGCATACTAGTGCACCGTCAAGCTTCCGTAGGAGTGCCGTGAGTGTTGAGGACCGTTGATCATCCTCTTATATTTTATATTCTATTACTTTAATATTTTCCTGTTTTAATTAGATATTTTTGTTTTAATTCTGCTACACTTGTAGCACATTTTCACTATTCCTTTTCTTTTAAAATTTAAATGATAAAATAATTATATGTTTATATAACGATGGTGTATCTCGATCAATTTATTGTCCAGCTCACTGAGACGAAAAAGGTTGAAAAACTCTGTTCTTGTGTGTCATGCTAACGGAATGTCTGAGAGGCAAATATACCTTGTCTTATGGACAGAAGACACAATTGGTGTGTTACCCCTGCAAAGGCTGAAGGGTGAAAGAACTCTCATGTGTCATGCACATGGAATACTGGAGGCAAAGAACCCCCTCCGTCATGTGGACAGGAAACATAACTGGTGTGTGTTACTTCTGAAGGATGAAAAGGGTTAACATGCTTTTGATCTTGGTGCTTCCAACTTTATAAACTGTCTACCACGCCACCTAGTTCCTAACGGAAGAACCGTTGCAAGTAAGGGATATAATTCCTACAAGTATAATGGTCGTTCATTAAGTGACATACAGAAAAATTAAAACAGTTTTTGAAACTCAAAGGTTCTGTCTTCGTATAACAAGAATTGAAATTAATTTCAATAAGTTTAAAACTTAAGAAATTTTTACCCTACGGATTCACTCGAATTTTTGTCAGGTATCGAAGATTCAGAAAGGGTTTTTTAAATTTTGAGTATTTATCGGAAAATGTTTGTTTTTTTATGATGTTGATTTTGCAAGGCGTTGTTAGTGAATTCAAATCGGACCTTATATTCAAATTCATCTTCTCTAAGATAATCGAAACTTTTAAATATCATCATCATCATCATCATCATCATGTCGCGCTAGTAGCACGGATATCCATGACAATCTCTTCACCTGCCGTCCTTATCATTCATTGCCACCAGGAGGTCCTCGGTGCTGCATCCAGTACCCGCACAGAACTGGTCAACGTCGATGTTTGTTAGACAGCCCACACTGGCGTGTCCATGTGCTGACTTTCATAGGAGAACTTCATTTGATAAAGAGTAAATATTATTTCAAGTTGGCTGTTAATGCAATTAAAAAAACACCTTTTTTTTTCTCGAAAAATCGATTGAGTGACAAACCGGCTGTGTTAGTTTTTAGAATTACTTAACATGTTAATTTTAACATGTTAATTTTAACACAGACTTTAAATTTTTTAAGGTTGTTGACGCTAGGTTACACGAAAGGTAATTACCTACTGTGTCTGTAAATGGCCTCTAGTTGGCATACACAACAGAATTATAAAAGTGGAAGTAGCAAAATATAAAAGAATGCTATTTGGTTTAATATTGTTTCTTCGTATAAATGTAAGAAAAATTCACGACGAAGTTAAAATAAGGAAAATATTCTTCTAATTTCATTAACCATGTTTGATTTTTTAAAATTCGTGTGAATGGAATCATTTATCTAAATTTTCTTGAATTACGGAGAACAAAATTGATTTATTTCAGCTTCTACGAAAAGAATAAATTTTATTTCCTGAAAGTCAAAATTATTCAAATTTACAAATTAAATAAAAACGTTGATATTTTTAAAATTGAGTATGACTAGACTCTTAAACATTTTTTTATCATACACTTGAATGAATTTCTATCAGTTCAATTTCCCTCACACATGCTCCTTTTTGATGGTCTTATGCCAAACTATTCTGGTTGTGGTAGACTAACTTGTCCCACAACAAATTGTTCAAAACAATTTTATTAGAAAAGAAAAACAATTCTTTGAAAAATTAAAGATCTTCTAATCTAAGTTTTATAGGTAATCTTTTCTGTTCTAACAATATCCCCGTTAGCGATTAAAAAAAAGAAGAGTTATTTCCCTTGAACTGTCTCAGTCACTGCGTTTGTCTAGTTGTGGAATGCAGTAGTAATATTTTTTCATTTTCAAAATCTGATATTTTTGATTGTTTAGTTTGTGAGTTGTTCTAATTTGTTTAAACACCCAGAAATCCACTAAGTAATCAGAAAGACTATGGTAGAGTGTGAATTTAGGGGCGTAAATTTTTATTATAGTCTACTGGATAGATGTTTGTAGAATCTGAAATGAAGTCCAATGTATATATTTTTTAATTTCTCAACTAGGATTAATACTTTTAATAAAAATGAAACTCTAAGGAAAATATAATTTAATACGTTAATTCATTTAAAAGTTTTTAAAAAATTAACAAACAGTATTAATTGATGGTGTATAGATTTAAAGTTGTTGCGTAGTGATTCAGTTGATGTTGTCCTTTAATTAAAAATTAAAAAACAAAAAACCTAACTATAAATGAATCAATGTATTAAATTATGTTTTCCTTAGAGTTTCATTTTTATTAAAAGTATTAAATCCCAGTTGAGAAATGAAAAATATATCCATTGGACTTCAGTGTTTAAGGGAGAGAAACTCTGCATATTTTTAGGTTAACCCTAAAAATTTCTATATCATCATGTCGCGCAATAAGCACGAATATCCATGATAATCTCTCACCAACCTTCTCTATCATTCATTGCCCCAGAGAGGTCCTCTGCGCAGCATCCAGCACCCCTGCAGAGTTGGTCAATGTAGGTCCTTGCTGGGCGGCCCACATTAGCATGTCCATCTGCTGGCTTCCACAGGAGAATGTCGCTTCTTGTGCAGCTCCCATCTAGCTTATTCTCCTGGCGCCTCGTTAGGGTCCAAGTGGTGCAGCCATACAACAGTACTGACACGACCATAGCTTGGAAGAATTGTCGTTTTAATTTGTCAGTGAGATCGGATTTCCATATGACTGATAATCTGTTTATAGCAGACCATGACTGACTTATTTGTGTATTCTATAAACATAAATGATCTCATCTTAACTTTCCTCCCATTTATTTAGTGTATCATAGATATATTAATTTTAATATTGGAACTTGGTGGGTGGAGAATCTAACTAAATATCATTTCTAGTGTAAGATTCAGAGTGATAATACTTGAAGATAAAACTCCGACAAAGGTTGATAGACAAACATTTAATATACAGCACAGAATAAACAGGGTACATAATACATAGGTGTACATAAACATACATACAAAAGTAGTATAAATACATATACAAGAGTAGAGATAATGACACATTCATGAATGGTAAAATACAAGATATTTAGGTATCAAAGAGATACCTAAATGTACATGAAAACGTAGTTATGGATACATGACTAAAGGATAATCATATATCGTATGAGACTTACTAGCAGTGAGTGGCCAGTGTTAAGGGCCGAGGCCCCAACGAGAAGGGGGTAGACCGTGTCTACCTCATCGTGTCTCGTGGGTCGAGCAGGCAAAGAGAAAGAGACGTTCAAATCAGCCGCTTAAATATCAAAGGCCCCTAGCGGGAACCAGCGAAACTAAACGGGCAGACAACTCCCCAGGCGAATACGAAAATAACGCCTACACTAGCATCAATCACTCCAAATACAATAATCTATAACTGCTTCTTAAATTCTAAATTTTCTTCCAACAATTTTCGATCTGGCAACTAACCAGGCCAAAATGTCACAGACGAAGACTGTCGTTCAAATCATGATTTAGTGCTGGGTTTTATATTAGTGGAAAAATTAGTCTCTTCAAGAAATCCATTAATGCGAAGGAGTAACGGGATATATTACAAATTGAATTGAAAGAGTGTTTTTTTTTTATGATTCTTCAGTGCCGCCATTTCCATATTTCTGTCATTTCGGATTTTTTGGTCCCTTTTGTTCTTTCAGAAGAAAAACTGAAAGGTGTTTAAATGTTCACAATGGAATCTAAATAGACCCAGACATTAAAAGTTTCTGAATATCCGGAGAAAATTTTCCTGCCTGACGAATGCTAGCTATGCGGTTTTGAAATTCAACAGTAGCGTGACATTTACAATTCTATTCGGTGTCTGTCTGTCTGTAAACGAAACTATGTCACTGCTTATGTCACAATACCTTCAGGAATTGCGTAAGTTTATCAATGAGTATTTAATATATAGTCAAAATCATTAATACATAGAATAAACCTTATTTATTAACGATGTATCTATGACAATCTGAGTTAGATTTGCCTCAAAACAGCCCATGTTATTAGTGTGTTTAAGATCCTGTAATGTGTCTTATATATCACTAAGAAATAAAGATTTGCATGATATATGGTGAGGTTAATTTGCATACTGACTTTAACAAAACCGTGTTCAATAAATAATTACTTGGTTTTATTGATTTCTAATATTATTGTTTTATTCTCCAACGTATTAAAAATCCAATTAAGAAACCAATTAAAATATAATTAGAATAAGTGAAATCTTTTTATATGCATTCTTATTTAATTTCGTTGGTTTTTCTAATTCAATATATTTCGTTCATATGTTTTAAAAATGAAGGAGACATCTCCATACTCGATGGTAAACTCCTAAACTCGGTGAAACACTTCACGTACCTCGGTAATAATATCAACAGAAAGCGACGTTAATGCGTTTATCGGAAAGGCATGGTCGGCTTTAAACAGATTGTCAGCAATATGGAAATCCGAGCTCACTGACAAGTTAAAGCGACAGTTCTTCCAAGCCGTACTTGTATCAGTACTACTATACAGTTGCACTACACCCCACGCAAAAACAGCTGTACGACCACCTGCCCCATACACAAATCATCCGAGTGAGGCGAACAAGAGTGAGGCTGGGCACTGCCGGAGAAGCAAGGAAGAACTCATAAGTGACGTTCTTCTGTGGAAGCCATCACATGGGCACGCCAATGTGGTCCGTCCAGCAAAGCTCTGTGCAGATACTGGATGCTACGCAGAGGACCTCACAGAGGCAACGAACGATAAGGGGCGGTTGGCGAGAGATTGTCAAGAATATCCGTGCTACTAGCGCGACATGTTGATGATGAAGATATTAAAACTTAAATACTTACAGCCGGAGGGTGCATATTCTTGAAAGTTATTTGTCTATAAGAAATGGTCAAAGTATGATGCTGTAAAAAAAAAAAGGTTTTCGACTTAAGAAGAAATTACCAATAGGATGATTGATTTTAGAGTATAGAATTTTAAAAGAACAAATCTCGATACTTTTTTATCAACCCTTGTATATACAAGATGTCCCGGAGTTACGATGATCCGAACGTTTCATTGTCGTCAATATATATATATATATATATATATATATATATATATATATATATATATATATACCAACTCTCCCGCACGAGCAGGATGTGACACAAGGTCAATTTCTTAAGCGGAGTTCAACAGGTTTGAATTCAGAGTTTTCCTTCTCCTAGACTGGTTACCTAGCCATGGTTAAAGAACCCAGTTTGCCTTGCTATTTACCCGTAGCTGGAGGGAGAGTAGGGTTCATACCTTTCCCAAGGGTATTAGCGCTAAGTGAAATATTTGTATATATATATATATACATACACCAACCCCTCCGCACGAGCAGGATGCGACACAAGGTCAATTTCTTAAGCAAAGTTCAACAAGTTTGAATTCCGAGTTTTCCTTCTCCAAGACTGGTTACCTAACCATGGTTAAAGAACCCAGTCTGCCCTACTATTTACCCATAGCTGGAGGGAGAGTAGGATTCATACCTTTCCCAAGGGTATTAGCGCTAATTGAATGCAATTAGCACGTCCAGGATTTGAACTCGGAGCGACGAGTCCATTTCCCATGACTTTAACCATTACACCACGCGCTTCCCACAAATATTTGTATATATGGTGTTATAAGATATGGGTGATAATGGAACTGTGGTCATTTTGCACACATCTCAACCCTGTCGGCTGGGGCTTTAGAATACACCGACTGCACCTCTGCAAAGGGGTACCCCCCCCCAAATAGGGTTACCTGTTCGCCGCGGGTGGCGTCTCGAAATGCGTAAGGATGGAAACCAGGTAGTTGAGCAGCCCATGATATGCAACACTCCACTTTGGCCGTTACTTAGGATAGACGGGCGGGTGGAGAGGCCCCCTCCGATCAATCGGCTGGTCACGTCAAGCCCTAGCATCTATATGATTGCCCCAACCTTATTGCCCTTTTTATCATATATGCACAGGAAGGCGATGGCTGAGGATCTTAATGTCCTGGGTATGACGTTAAACTCTATCTGATGCTGAGGTTCCAATTCTGGAGCTCTGGGGGAATGTGGAGTACCCCTTCATCACCATTACCTCCAGATCCATTCTGACCCGGAGTGGTAGTACCTGTTAGGGTACTATTTATGGGTTGAATAGAAAATGATGAATGTAAATAAAAATGTGTTTAAAAGTGAGTTTAAAAAAAAAAATTTGATAATTTTAATTTTTAATAATTGTAATTCAATTTTCTTGACAATTAAAGATACCTATGATTTATTATTTCAAGTTGCATATTATACAATTCAAACGGATATTATTAGGTATTATTTATTACCAAAGTCAACAGCACTATAACCAAAAATAAAATTGTACAAATATCTTATTTTAATGGAGATTCGGTGTCTGTCTGTAACTGAATCTACGTCACTTAGATGATTATCTAATGTATAGTCGATATCAATTATATATATATTTTGAATGCAAAAGATATGAAACCGATTGAAATTTATCGCCAATTTACGGAAGTGTATGGCGAGTTGTGCATGGATGTCAAAATGTCCGCAAGTGGTGATGGGAGTTTGCAACGACGACGAGTTTCAACGCTTCCTAAACGATATTATGACAAGTTGATATTACATGGGCATAAAAGAAAAATGACACAGCGACTAGAAAAAGGCATCGACCGAAATGGCGATTATGTAGAAAGATAGAAAACATATCAAGACTTTAAAATAAAACATCATTGTCAATAAACAATAAATGTTCCTGCAATTTCTAAACATTTTTGACACACACACACACACACACACACACATATATATATATATATATATGAGAGTACACAAACAGTTTGTTTGAGATGGCGGTAGCCGACAATTTTTAGGAGAATATGTGCTTAATTGAAGTCATACCTAATTTGAAAATTAATTAGTTGATAATTAATGAATTAGGCGAATATATATGTTCAAATGTAAGGCGTAAACAAATCAAGAAAAAGTCGATCTCTGTATGTACATTTCAGCATATTATGCCTCATCAGCAAATTAGGTATGACTTCAATTAAGCACACATTCTCCCAAATATATATATAATATATATATATATATATATATATATATATATATATATATAATTTAATATACCAAGCGTGTTGGTAGATCCTTGCGGAGAGAAAAACCTGGCAGAGAGTTTGATTGTAAAAATATACTACCAAACATTAACCAGGAAAAAAAAAATTTTGAAAAAAGAAAAGACCAAGATATTCTTACCAACAAAAAAATATCTATTGGTATAGTATTTGGCCAAAAGAAAAAAACAATTTATATGTATATATATGTATATAAGATATATATATATATATTCATATAACCGCTAGGAGAAGCTAATCTGTAAAAAGTGCTCGATACCTAAGTAGAGCCAAGTAATAAAGATAATCTACTGAGTCAGACGAACCTAATATTAGTTTCGCATAAAGCTCTTCAGGGCTAAAATCTGACTCAGATTTTGGCCCTGAAGAGCTTTATGCGAAACTAATAGTAGGTTCATCTGACTCAGTAGATTATCTTTATATATATATATATATATATATATATATATTATATATAATAAACTGCCGTGCGAAAAATAAATAGAAAATTGAAGAAATAAAGAAAGCCGTACACTGGATGGTTTCGTCTTTCTTCATTTGGAGAAACTGACTCATCCGGATGATGTAGATGATGTAGCGTAGTTGGAACAGACATGGGAACAGGATGTAATTAATCCTGATAAAGTTTTGAGTACCAGAAAAAAAAGGGAACAGTCTATTTCTGTGTGGCAATTCTTCTTTTTTTTTTTTGCCCGGGAAAATGTAGCAAAAGCAAAATAAGAAATGTTAAATTCCGAGCAGACTGTAATCTAATGAGATGGAAAAACCAAAAATTGTAGATAAAAGTGGAAAGTCACTACAATTATGGGGATGACGTACGATTGGTCAGCACAAAGCGAGAAGTAGAGTGCGAGAAAGAGAGAGTGATGAGTTGGAGTCTGGTCTGAGTTGATGTAGAGGACAGACGTAAGATGAGTGTCTGTTCTCCAAGGCATTTTTACTTGGAGGTAAAATAAAATATGAGCTCTGAAAAAACAAACAAACAAGAAACAAAAGACAACAACAAACAAACAAACAAACAAACAAAAAACAAGTACGTTTTGTGCTTGTTATTAAAAACTAAGCAACGACACAAGAGGAAACACCCAAAAGATTCCCAAGTTATTTCCAGGCTCAAAGAACAGTCGAAAATGCCACCCCAACAACCGATCAAGAAATAACAGCTACTCCAGTCCAGAACGGCAGACAACCACCAGATCCCGGCCAAGAGAATAGTTGAATAGTAAGAAGATAATTATACAATTATGATTATCACATTTCCCACTCCTTTCAATGGAATTCCGCTATGCAACACAGACATCAACAACACATTATCATTGTTGGTATCAACAGGCGACGCAACAACGGGACCCGTCGGTGAATGACACGGAGACCAACTACCCGATAAAGAGGAATATTGTGTCAGGTCACATCCTAACCATAACCGTTAGTATCGCTCAATCAGTCAGAAAGAAATTCTTTTTTGGCGCCAAGAAGGAGCTTTTTTCTCTGCGCATGCCCAGAGGGTTCTTCATGTTTGTGGCATCCTGGGAATTTTTAAAAAAATTTCTTATCTTATTTTAATCCCAACAAACATGAAGATGACGGTGGTACTAATTGTAGTAGGAGTCCTTGGAACAGTCCCCCAAAGGTTAGTAAAAGAGGGGGGGAATGAGGATAAGATGAAGAATTGATATTATCGAGACCACAGCAAAATTAGCTAGAATCCATAAAAGAGTCCTGGAGATTTTCTTTCATCCAGACTTCAATGAAGAAACAGTTTTTAGAGTTGGCGTGAAAAACTTACAAAGCGTCGAATAATAATAACAACAAAGAAAGACATGGAATTTGAAAAGAAAAAAAAAAGATGGAAAACTTCCCGAGTTTTGATTTTGGGTAATTTATGAGGAAGTGCGTCCCGGTCTCCTGCCTCAGAAATTGCTACCCGGTGACTATTAAAATAACGTCCCCAGCTATGTCAGTGTTACTTGAAAGAAAACAACCAGCTTAGGGCGTTAAATGTATTTTAGAGGGGGGGGGGCTTCTCTTTTTTGGCGTTATTCTTATTTATTTATCGTAATTTGTTGTAATTCTTGTTTAGATATGAAGATGGATATATAGTTTGGAATAGACTGAGATAGATAGATAAACAAACAAAATAATATAGATAGATATGAACAAATGGAGATAGATATTTTCGACAAGTAAATGTATTTGGGGGGGGGGGTCACTTCTTTTTTTGTCGTAATTCTTGTTTATTTAAACTAAAAACAAGACATTAAACAAACATGAATAAAAGAAAATCTGAGACGACATAGCTGGGGACGTTATTTTAATAGTCACCGGGTAGCAATTTCTGAGGCAGGAGACTGGGACGCACTTCCTCATAAATTACCTGATTTTGTTTTCTTGTTGAAGATGAAATTCATTTTAATTTAGTCAACATTTTAAACGGCAGTTGATCCCGACAGAAATACAAAAATAAAAAATCCAGGGAAACTTTTTTTCTCTATTTTTCTATGTTCTCCAAATATTTTGTCTTGTTTGAGA
The DNA here is from genome assembly GCA_023376005.1 of Doryteuthis pealeii. Taxonomy (NCBI): domain Eukaryota; kingdom Metazoa; phylum Mollusca; class Cephalopoda; order Myopsida; family Loliginidae; genus Doryteuthis; species Doryteuthis pealeii. The sequence goes on from CM042163.1 coordinate 5,406,362, forward strand.
AATGCATCGTCCATCTTAAACATTTCCTGCTTTTCTGGATTTGCGTTTTTGAAAGAAATGTTTCATTTCCCATCCGGAATAGTTTAATTAACTTAATTAAATTAAATCGGGTAATTAAGACACATCATAATAGAGATTCACAAATCCCGACAACATTTTTACGGGTTGAATAAGTTGATTCGCTACAAAAAAAGAAAGAAGGAGTCGCTCGTTATTTTTCTTTTTTTTCTTCATCTCTTCTTGCAAATTCTTGATGGAATGAAAAAGAAAATCAAAATGAAAATTCTTTTCCTCGTGGAAATGAAAATGATGCCCAGATAATGGCGTCTGAAGAACTCATTCCCAACATCAGGCAATTTTAAACTGGGAGGCAAAAAGAAATGGTTTTGTTTTTCTTCTTCTGTATCCAACGATTTTGTAATGAAAGCCAACATCTACAAAGAGGGTGGGGTGGGGGTGCGTGGGGTGGGGGGTTGCCGGATGGGAAAATAGTTTCATACTGATGCGGGTAAAACAAACTTTTTTTTTTTCTTATCGTTATATCTGGCATCTTATTTCGTTTCTCACTCAATCTTCGCATCCTTTGTTGAGAGAGAGAGAGAGAGAGAGAGAGAGAGAGAGAGAGAGAGAGAGAGAGAGAGAGAGGAGGAGAGAGAGGGAGAGGGGGAGAGAGAAAAGAGAGAGAGAAATAGAAAGACAGAGAGGAGAGGGAGAGAGAGAGAGAAGAGTGATAGATTGAGAGAGATAGTGAAGAGAAGAGAGAGAGAGAGAGAGAGAGAGAGAGAGAGAGAGAGAGAGAGAGAGAGAGAGAGAGAGTCCGTCAGACAGACAGACAGACAGACAGAGAGAAAGAGTGATAGATTGAGAGAGATAGTGAGAAAGAGAGAGGGGGAGAGAGTGAAAAAAGAGAGAGAGAAAGAGAGAGAAAGAGTGTGTGTGTGTGAGAGAGAGGGAAATAGATAGATAGATAGATAGAGATAGATAGATAGAGAGAGAGAGAGAGAGAGAGAGAGAGAGAGAGAGAGAGAGAGAGAGAGAGAGAGAGAGAGAGAGAGAGGTGAGACCCTCTTACCAATTCTCATAGAAAACTGGAAACATCTAAAATTGCAGACGGAATATTTTCTAACGACGAAACTTGCACAGAATTTTGCGTTTATTATTTACAACCAAATATAAAATATTTTCATAACTTAGTTAAGTCTGCCACAAGGCCCTGGCACTTAAGCGTCCAATGGGGATTGAATCTCATACCAATGGAATTTTCGACTGAAACTTTTGGTTTTGGAAAGAAAAGAAGTTGTAATAATTCGAACATTTTCTTTGATAATTTTCTTGAAATTCTAATGAACAACTGACTCTACCATTTTGCACGTGCCGTTCTCTTAATTACAAAAATGAAGATATTATCTATCCACATATAAAGGGCAGTTGCTGTGTATGTATGTATGTCTAGAGGAAACTTCGAAAATAAAACAATTAACGTCTAAGTAAATATATTAACACATTCACTATCACCAGATCTTGCTTTTTGAGAAAAAATAATAATGAAGAATTGATTTATATTCGTGAAGATAATTAAATAAAATTTGAATGATACCAGCATGGATTTTTTTTGTTGCATTTAATGTTTTAAATAGGAGACAAAATTCTTTTCTTTTCAGAGTGACTGTGTAGGGGATTATCTTCCCTTTGCCTGGAAGAGTTATCTTCCCGCTGCGTTGCCGTTTGTTCCCACTAGGGGACCTCTGGTATTTAAGCGCCTGATTTGAACTTGTCTTCATCTTTTAGCTGGATCTTCTCAACGAACTACTATGGGCTAGAGTCTATCTACCCCCCTTCTCGGTGGGGCTTTTGCCCCCCCCCTTACATTACTGTAAGTTTTATACAGCATGGACTATCCTTTAGTTCCATGTCTGTAACATTTATATTTTATGTACATTTGGGTATCTCGTTTATACCTAAATATTGTATCTTGTATTTACCATTCATGAATGTTCCTTTTTACCCTACTCTTGTATCTCATGTATCTTATTGTTACCATGTGCTGTACACTATTAAATGTTTTGTCCACAAAACGTGTCGGAGTTGTTATTTAATTGATAACTTTTTACGTATGGATTTTAATGGGGGCATCCAACTTGCAGTTAAGTAATAATGGATCTTTCTTGTCCCCTCCCCTCCCCCTCCTCTACCCAGGCGACGCCGGGTAGTCACCTCTAGTTTTCTTATAAATCACTAAGTGATTCATTTGTCAATTGCATTGTTAAAAGTATTTATTTACCCCGCATCCCACTTATGCAGGTATGACACAAGGTTTTTTTAATGTGGAACCACTCACGAACCGAAGCTCATGGGATGGTAGGCACAAAAATGCGTAGATCCCGTCGCCATTACCCCTCAAGGGGGGGCACCTCAGCTACTGGGCAATAAATCCAGCCCAGCCCCTTTAAATCAAGGGGCGGGTGTTGAACGAGAGAGGGAGTGGGTGGCCCGATAGGATCACACCATTAATTACTTTACCGAAGTGGCCGAAGCCGCTAGACACATGACATAGAGCCCAAAATCTCTATGTCAGGTAAGGGTATTTGCCTCATACCCCACTTGTATGGGCTGGGCACAAGGCCTCGTTTTAACGTGGGCCCACCCACAAGCCGAAGCTCATGAGTGGAAAGAACAAAAATTGCGTCGATCCCCTCGGCATTCCCCCTCAAGGGGGGTGCCTCAGGCACTGGGCAATAAACCCAGCCCTTCCCCAAGGGAGCAGGTATTGCCTGGGGGGAAAGCCCCCCTGGGATCGACGCTATGATTTGTTACTTAACCTGGCCGAAGCCACTGGACCCCAGCCGAGGCTGAGAATTCAGGTAAGTATTGCCACTGTTAAAAGTAAAAGTTTTCTGTATTTGTAATGACAGCCATTTTGTGGCCATCATTGAGTTTTTCATCTGAAAACGAAACTGCTAAACTGCTATTGATTTCTTGTTGATTGTCCAACTGATATTTTAACTGCAGAAGAAAAAAAAACAAACAAACATTGACTTGACTTTTTGAAAACAGCCGCTTGGTTAATAATTAAACAGGGATTATTTTGAAGTTGATTTTAGTCGTGTTTATGATATCTATCCCGGATAGATAAAAGTCCGGATAGATAAAAGGCCGGATATCAAATGCCAATTTTTAAGGCATGAAACCTTTACTCTTTTATGCTAAAAACTCAGTCAAACTTGGTAAATATCTATGAAATATAATAATATGAATGAAGATGTAAATTTTGGAGAGAAAACATTGCTTAAATATTTCTTACCTAATTCCATTCAAGATGACGTGAAGATGGGTAAGAAGGGGAAACTTCAAGACCGAATCTCTTTTAACACCATCACAAAATAATGTCAAAAGAGACATTTTATATCAAAAGTAAAATTGATAATATACAAGAGAATAGTAAGTGTCGGTTGTGTGGAGACAAAGATGAAACAGTTAATCAAATGATAAATGAATGAGAAAACTTGCACATAAGGAGTACAAGACGAGGCACGACTGGGCGGGAAAGGTGATCCACTTGAAATTAGGCAAGAGATTAGAATTTGACCATAATAGTAAATTGTATATACACAAACCAGAATCTATCCTAGAGAATAGACGCATAAAATTATCTGGGATTTTGAGATACGAACGGATCACTGAATACGCGCAGATGACCTAATCTAGTATTCATTAAAAAGAAGAACCTTTAATCTAGTGGACTGCTGTTCCAGCGGACCACAAAATGAAAATAAAAGAAATGAGAAGATAGACAAATACTTGGATCTTATCAGAGAGCTGAATGTGACGGTAATACCAATTGTAATTGGCGCACTTGGAATGGTCCCCAATGGCTTGGAATGTAAACTAGAGGAATTGGAATTCAGAGGAAGAATTGAGGCCATCCAGATAACAGCATTGTTAAGATCAGCTAGAATACTCAGAAGAATCCTGGAGGCCTGATGAGACTAGCTGTCACCAAGACTCCAGTTAGAAACTAATAGTTTAAAACGAGCGCGAAAAACAAAAGATGAACTGAAATAATAATAAATAATAATCTATTATAACTGTCATGATTTTATGTTTATTAACCTCAATTATTAATAAAATGTTTTACATTATTAATACTGTTAACTATGTCTACATACTGACAACATGCAATTATATATTATACAACAAAATAGCGGTTTACAGCGAACGGGGAGGCTAATTTGCATATCATATTTAAAAAATCGAATTTAATAATATGTGCTTAGTATTATTGATTTCTAACTGTTTGTTTTATTTTAATGAATATAAGCAAAAATCTCTTCAAGAATCTTAAATGAAATCCATTAACAAGAAAAAATAACTGTCATTTTATTCTTACTTTCTCTTTTAACTAAAAACTTAAATTAGAAAAAGTAACAATGAAGACGAGAGTGATGGAGAGTAAGTTTCAATTGTTCCATTTTTTATTATACTCCTCTGTTTCAATCTTTATTATACTCCCTCTGTTTCAAATTTTTCTGTATTCTAATTTAGTTCATTAGCCTTTCTAATTAATACAATATTTTATTACATTAAACTTAAATACTTGCCGGAGGGTGCTATATTTGCTAGTAATAATAATAATAATAATAATATAATAATAATAATAATAATAATGGACGCTTCAAACGACAAATAGGAGAGGTTGCACATAAAAAGACCTGGACATGGTTAAGAAGAGGAAACCTCAAAAGAGAAACCGAATCACTAATAATTGCTGCAAAAAAAAAAAATACCTTAAGAACAAATTATATCAAAGCAAAAATTGATAAGACGCAACAAAACAGTAAATGTAAACTGTGCAGTGACAGAGATGAGACTCTAAACTATGTATTAAGTGAATGTAGCAAACTAGCACAACGTGAATACAAAGCTATGCACGACTGAGTTGGGAAGGTGATCCAATGGGAATTATGCAAAAAAATTAAATTTTGACCATACAACAAAATGGTATATGCATAAATCAGAATCTGTTCTTGAGCACGAAACGCATAACATTCTCTAGACTTTGAAATAAAAAACGGATCACCTTTTCCAGCAAAGAAGACTAGACCTAATGTTAATGAACAAAAAAGAAAGAACTTGTCATCTGGTGGATTTTGCTGTTCCTGCAGATCATAGGTGAAGCTAAGGAAAATGAAAAAATGGACTAATACCCTGGACCTTGCCAGAGAACTGAAAAAGTTATGGAATATGAAAGTCAAAGTGATACCAATTGTAGTTGGTGCACTTGGAACGCGTCAGCTGGTGGATTTTGCGGTCCCAGCAGATCACAGGGTGAAGTTGAAGGAAAATGAAAAGATGGATAAATACCTGGACCACAAAAAGCTGTGGAACATGAGAGTGAAAGTGATACCAATTGTAATTGGTGCACTTGGAACGGTCCCAATAAACTTGGAAAAACGACTGGAGGATATGGAAATCAGAGGAAGAATTGAGACCATTCAGACTACTGCACTGCTGCAATCGGCTAGAATACTCAGAAGAGTCCTGAAGACCTGAGGTTTGGTTTGGTTTGGTTTTACGGCATATCAACCTTAGTGGGTCATTTAATGCCGACAAAGTTTTGAAATAAATCAATTCTTAATGGATAATACAATTTTTTTATAAATACATTTTTCTATTTAACCCATAGATGGGACCCTAACAGGTACTACCACTCCGGGCCAGAGTGGACCAGGGAGCAATGGTGATGAAAGGGTGCTCCACATTCTCCAAACCTCCAAAACTGGAACCTCACCATTAGATAGAGTTTAACGTCATTCCCAGGACATGTAGACCCTCAGTCACCGCCTTCTAGCACCCATATGATAAAAAGGGGTTGGGACTTGCCATAAGGGCAATAGGGCTGGGAAAATCATATAGGTGCTAGGGCTTGACATGACCAGCCGAGTGATCAGAGGGGGCCTCTCCGACCGCCCGTCTAGCCCAAGATAGGGCAAAAGTGGAGTATTGCAAGTCATGAACTGCTCATCCACCTGGGCTCTATCCTTAAGCATCACGGGTCGCCACCAACGGCCAACAGGTGACCCCATTGGAGTCTTACTCCTCTGCAGAGGTGCAGTCGGTACATTCTAATGCCCCAGCCGACAGGGCGGTGGAAACCCGAGGAGACATGTTGTCACTAAGGCTCCAACGAATGACCATCAGCTGGTGTGAAAAACTCACAGGAGTGAACATAATAATTTTCTTCCTTTTGTTATCGAATCACTATTACGACTTCCAACCCCTTTTCACCTAAAATGAATAACTCGCTCCTAAGCTAAAAGCCAGCAAAACAATGGCGGCAATTATAAAAGAATAGAGAATCTAATTCACTTCTACAAGAAGTGAAAAAATGGCCGACTTTGACAAAAAAGGGCGCGAAAATCATTATTTAGAGAAATTGAAGCTTTTATGTCCATCATATCGATTACATTTCAAACGTTTACTTCAATGAGAATCATTTAAAAATGCTTTTTAGAAAACTGCGAATGTTCCGTTCTTTTGCAAACTGACATATTTATACATGACGAATGAAAAGAAAATGTAAATAATAGGCGCTTTCAAACAGGAATTAATAATGTTTTTTTTATCCTTCACTTGGCAAACAGCTCGTGTTTCTGTGGAGGTTTTATCGACTAAAAACCCAAATTACAACGTTGCTTCGTTAAAAAAGCGCTCTTTAGTTTCTGTGCTTCTTTCGGATTGGCTGGCAATCTTTCAGAAAAACATATTTTTAATCTGCACACGAAAAACTGCAGCAGTCAATCAGGTTTTGATAATGTTGTCAAACGCTTGTTTGTGTAAGGCCAACAGCGGAAAAAGAAAGAAAAAAAGAGAAAAAATGGCGACGCATTGTAGGGCGTGCCGAAAGCGCGCCTCCGCCCCCCCCTCGCTCAAGAACTGAAATTTGAGTTCATGTGTTGCAGTAATCACAAATCCACAGTAGTTAAGGATGTGGGGGGGGAGAGGAAAGTTGTGATACATACATGTTTGGGTGGTCTCAGTACACCGTTTTGAATGTACATGATTTTCATAGAAACGGTAATTGCTTCCCAGAATGAAATGAAAACCAAAATAAACAGGAATCAGATTTTAAAAAAAAGGTAAAGAGGAGAAAATAAGAGTCAGACTGAAAGTGTTTCGCACTGAGGGGACAAATATTCTAATGAGGAGGGGGGGCTATTTTGGGGGAATGATAGGAATTACACTGGGGACATATATTCTCATTGGGGTATATCATTACCAAATCAGAGATTTCGTTAGGTCTATGGCAACTGAATTACAGAACTGGTTACGTATCAAGTTAAATGGTAGTTGCAAAAAGATGGTAATCGAATCATTTCTTATCAGGGCATATTTTGTTGTTGTTTGGGTTTTTGTTATCTCTTGTGTTCTTTGATCCTCTTCAGTTTTCTTTCGAATGCCAGATCCTTCCCCCGCCCTGTCAGCTGGAGTGTTAGAATACACCAACTGCATCTTTGCAGAGGGGTAAGACTCCCCCCAATGGAGCCATCTGTTGGCCGTGGGTGGCAACCCATGATGCTTAAGGATGGAACCCAGGTGGCTGGGGTTAATGTTAGGGTTATGTTGACATGCAAACTCCACTTTGGCAAGACGGGTGGTCGGAGAGGCCCCTCCAATCAATCGACTAGTCATGTCAAGCCCTAGTACCTATATGATAGCTCTCAACACTATTGCCCTTATGACAAGCCCCAATCCTTTTTATCATATGGGTGCTGAGGGTCTTCATGTCTTGGGAATGACGTTAAACTCTATCTGATAGTGAGGTTCCAGTTCTTGAGGTTTGGAAAATGTGGAGCACCCTTTCATCACCATTGCTCCCTCGTTCACTCTGACCAGGAGTGGTAATACCTGTTAGGGTCCCATTTATGGGTTAAATAGAAAAATGTGTTTATTAAAAAATTGAGTATCCATTTAAGAATGAATTTATTTCAAAACTTTTGTCGGCATTAAATGACCCACTGAGGTTGATATGCCGTAAAACAAATCAACCAAGTCTGATCGTTTCCCAAGGCACTATTAGAGCCTGGTTATTCGTCTCAGAGCGATGAGATAACTCATCAGGCGGCTGCGTTACCTCTTCTACCCCCAATTGTCTCTACATTTTAATCTGTGACCATTTTTAGGAATTGATTTTATCTGTCTAAATGACATAATCAACAGATGGCGCCTAATTATAATTTGTTATAAATGTTCGATCGATAAAAAATTAAAAATTAAAAAGAATATCAATGACAAAACGACTGACCCATTTAACAAAACAATAGAATTTGTCAACGCAATGTGACATTTCAATCTATTTTGAATATTCATTTTCATAAACAACGATAATTACTCTCTGCACTCTTTTTTTGGTGAAATGTGTGTGTGTGTGTGTGTGTGTGTGTGGTGTGTGTGTGTGTGTGTAAAAAAAAAACACAAATCCTTAAAATAATATCAACCTCTCTGTTTGCTTATCTTGCTTTTTTTTTTTTAAAATCTTTTTTTTTAATAGATCACTAATTAGGATTGAGCCTATTCTAGTAGTGGCTGAACTTGCAAATCGGTAGGAAATTAAAACCTATTACAGAGTGACCCAGAAAAAACAGAACCCAAGTTTTATTATTTCCCATTAAACTAACCCTAAACCTCAACTCTACCCCCCAATCCCCCTAGTTAAATTAAGGTTTTATTACAAAATTTGTGGATTTCTTTTTCTGGGGTCACCCTTTGACAGAGTGACTAGAAAAATAGAATCCAAATTATTTATTTCCATTAACTAACCCTAAATCCCAACCCCAACCCCAAACCTAAACCCTAAATTCCCCAGTTAAAATTAACGTTTATTACAAAATTTGTGGGTTCTGTTTTTCTGCGTAGGTCACATAATTTTCCGACCGATTTGCAAGTTTAGCCCTAGTAGTGACCATCCCAAGCGGAATTTAACAGGTTTGAATTCAGAGTTTTTCTTTCCCTAGACTGGTTGCCTAACCAAGGTTAAAGAACCAGCCTGAGGGCAGACAGTAGTCGGATTCATACCCCAAGGGTATTAGCGCTATGTGAACTGGCTTCATCCAGGATTTGAACTCGGGTCGACGAGTCCATTCTCCAATGACTCTAACCATTACACCACGGCATCCAACAATCTATCTATTCTATATCTCAAATCTATATTTATTTTATTTTTATTTATCTACATATTAATTTATTTTCATGGAAACAACACAATGATGTTGCGTGCTGTTTTGAAAAAATCTGAAGGCAGCATCCCTACAAATTAGCAGTATGTATCGGTCACATACCTCCATTTCACGCAAAATATTCAAGTGAGACGATCAGACAGTGGGCACTTCAGGGGGAGGGTAAGCAAAAAACTCTAAGCGATATGAACTCTTAACACATATCCAAACCCAGGTTGGCCGATCAGGAAAAAAATCTTACATTCCTCATTATCTGTGCAGATATATGGTTATTTTGATATTAATTGTCCGAAGAAAGGTTTTTCTATGTCGGCATCTTCAGTTTATAGGTTAAATGTTTCCTCTCTCCGATCTTTCGAGTTCATTGAGTGCGGCATCAGGGTCATTTGGCATTTTCTTCAAATTCATATTTAATTCTATCATCAAAATATTAGAGAAGTTCTTCATATCTCATCTTATTGCGTATACAGTTGTTTAAAAATCTTCAGGTTTCTCATATGAGCGTTGTGTAAATTACTTATCTATCTATATCTATCTATCGTATCTATCTTCTATCTCAGTCTGTTCCTACTTTTTACTCTATCTATCTATCTATCCTTCTATCTATCTATCTATCCTCAGTCTGTTCCTACTTTCTATCTATCTATCTATTCTATCTATCATTCTATCTAGCTCAGTCTGTTCATACTTTCATATTCTATCTATCTATCTATCATCTATCTACTGCTATCCTACTATCTATTCAGTCGTTCATAACTTTTCTATCTCTCTATCTAATCATCTATCTATCTATCTTCTATCTATCTATCTATCTCCCGTAGTCGATTTCATACTTTCTATCTCATCTATCTATCTATCGTAATCTCAGTTGTTTCATACTTTCATCTATCTATCCATCTATTCTATCTATCCTATCTTCTCATCTGTATCATATCTAATCTTATTCTATCTAATCTAGTTCATTCTATCTATCTACCTATCCTCATATCTATCTATCTAACTCATTTCTGTCATACTTATCTATCTATCTATCTATCTATCTATCTATCTATCTATCTATCTATCTCAGTCATACTATATCTATCTATCTATATATCTATCCTATCTACCTACCTATCTATCTATCCATCTCATTCTGTTACTTTCTATCTATCTATCTATCTATTTCAGTCTGTTCATACCTTATCTATCTATCTAAATATCTATCCATCTATCTATCTACCTATCTTTATTCATATCTATCTATCTCATTCTGCTCATTACTTTTCTATCTATCTATCTATCTATCTATCATCTATCTATCTTATATATTATATATATATATATATATATATAATATATATATTTGCGTGTGTGTGTCGGCCATACCTTACCTATCTACTCATCGGTGAAGTCACATTGAAACCACTGTTTTCGCTAGATCACCGAAGCTAAGCAAGCGCCGAGCCTGTTAAAAACAACAGCAGGTTCCAAATGCTCGATTTGGGATTAAATGACCCGAAAAGGGTTGATATGCCGCAACTTAACTTCCCAACAGGTTAGGATGTGACACAAGGTTTTTTTATTTAGAAGTCGGGAAAGTTTTAAAATAGGAAGCCCGCGCACACAGACCGAAGCTCATACGATGGCCATTAAAATACGTGAAATCCCATCGGCATTCCCCTTTTGGCACCAGGCAATAAAACCCAGCCCCGTCCCTTTAAATAAAAGGGGCAGGATTGCCTGAAGAGACAGGACCCTGGATCACGCGGTTAATTTCCTCAGCGGCGCCGGGTCGGCTTGATTCTCACTCGACCTGGACACAGTGCAGCAATGGACCACTGACTGGCAACTCAAGCTGGCTGTTAGACAAATGTACCACCATGCATTTTAGGAGGGAAACCCATCATACACATACCCCCAACCCACCCACAACACTAATATCAAGGAATCTTCTTGTGAACGTGATCTGGGTGTTATTTGTCAGTAGTGATTTACGTTGACGAAGCACATCTGTAAAATGGTCATGAAGGCAAGGGTGTCATGCGTCGCTCAGCAAGACCTTTGTCAGTCGCTCGCGGCAATCTATTTAAAGCTGTATAAATTATTGGTATTAAATAGAAATACTTGGAAATACTTGTGCATATATTTGTATCAGATACGAATAATTCCTATCATATAATCGAGTGCAAAAAACAACCCCCAAAAAAAAAACCCCTAAAGAAACAACTGCAAAAAAATAATATTAAACCTAATCCTATCCTATTCGATTCACTAATCTCCAGGTATGAAATAATCACAGACCGGGTTGACATGCCGTTAAGATCAATCCATCAATCGACCTATCTTATGAGTTAACGGAATTCAACAAACACTCGAGGAAAACTGATAAATGTATCGGCAAAACATTGTAATCAAAACCAAAGATGATGATAAGAGTTTTAATGATTTTGATGGAATGATGAGATCTCGGAATTTTCAAATTAATTTACAGAAAATTTTGTTACAGTAAAAAATGCTCATAAAAAATAAATAAATAAAGTAAAAATAAAAATAATAAAAATAAATTAAATAATAAGTAAAAATAAAAAAAAATATAAATAAATAAGTAAATAAAAAAAAAAAAAAAAAAAAACATTTGAAAAGTCCGAAAATCTTAACATCGAAAAAAGGTGAAATGCCATTTTATACAAACCAAAATTTCACTAACATAATCTGAACAACAGATCTGACCATCATGTTAAAACACAAACATACACATTCGGACACACATACACACACACATATATTATATTATATATATATGTGTGTGTGTGTGTGTGTGTGTGTGTGTCTGTGTGTGTCTGTGTGTGTAATAAATATATGCATATTGTATTTCTGTGTGTGTGTGTGAGAGAGAGAGAGAGAGAGAGAGAGAGAGAGAGAGAGAGAGAGAGAGAGAGAGAGAGAGAGAGAGAGGGAGGGGGAGGGCAAATCAATCCAAAACAGGGAATAAGAATTTGTAATTAACGCTGGTCACTTTTTTTTCTCCACTGCACATTATGCTTTCTTTTTTTTGGTTATCGATCTTTTTTGTTTGGATCGATTTCTTTGCCATGCATTCTATTTAATTGACGCCATTGGTCGACATTGACGGACGCCCCGCCACTTCATTCAGTCAAATCCAAACACACAAAGTCCGGTTGGTTGCCTTACTCATATTCGACATTTACACAGAAAACATTTACACAGAAACATTTACACAGCATATTAAACATGAATTTACAGACATTTCAATCATTAAAATTTGTCTCTTTTAGAAACATTTTTTGTGGAGCCGAATTTTGGTTCAACAGGAATCGCACGATTCCGAAAATGATTTCTTTATTGAAATCCTTGTTAAATTTGAAATCATTTGAGAATATTCTCAGTTCGATTCGATCTTTGAAATCCTTTGGATTTGATTCGATTAAAAACGAAATCTGAATTTCAAAGATGATTTGGTTTGGTTTATTTGTTTAATGGCATATCAACTTTCGTGGGTTATTTAATGCCAAAACCATCTTTGTATAAGAACAGTAGTGGTACTATTTAACCCATAGCTACGTCGACGGGGGTTTGTACCTTTCCCAGTGGAAATTGAACGTAATTACGACTGTAACAATCAAAACGAAGACATTGATATGATTATCTATTTGTATGAATTATGGAGGCCGGCCTCTCTTTAGCCTTATTAAGGAAACTTGATTAAAAGGAGGAAAGAATGAATTTATAATGAATGTTGTTTGGACTATATGTAGCACACTGGTGCACTGTTCTTCCATTATCAGCGCACCCGAAAAGTGTACTTGGCTTTACAGAAACCCCAACCCCCTATAAACCCCAACCCTACCCCAACCCTAACTCCTATCTCGGACCATATGAGCTTTAGGCACCCATTTTGCGATCTCGATTCTTGGAGACATTTTTTCAAGTTACACCGTAAAAATCCGGTTAATTGTTAACAGACGATTTTTAGAGTTTAAAAAAATTATAACCCTAACCCCTAACCCTAACCCTAACAAACAACCGGATTTTGACGGTGTAAATGAGAAAAGTGTCCTTGTGAGTCGAGATCGCAGAAGGGGTGCCTAAAGGTCATATGGTCCCGCATCTCTAACACTAACCCTAACCAAAAAGTGTACATGGCTCTACACAAACCTTCACCACTATAAATAAACCTTCACCACTATAAACAAATCGATTGTCATCAATGCCGATTGGTGAACATTATAATCTATTATAATTTATTATAATGAACAAGCAAGAATATGCACCTTCCGGGCATAAGTATTTAAGTTTGAATGTTATAAAATATATTAACTTAGAAAGACAAACGAAATTAAATAAGAACTCATATAAAAAAGATTACACTTATTTCAGTTATATCTTAATTAGTTTCTATATAAAATCATTCATAGGATTAATTTTAATACGTTGAAGAATAAAACAATAATGTTAGAGATCAATAACACCAAGTAATTATTTATTAAACCCGGTTTTGTTAAAACCAATATGCAAATTAACCACACCATATATTATGTAAACCTTTATTTCATAATGATATATAAGACACATTGCAGGATTTTAAATACACTAATAACATGGGCTGGTTTGAGGCAAATCTAACTTAGATTTTCATGGAGACATTGCTAATAAAAAAGATTAATTCGATTCTATGTATTAAGGATTCTGACGTTGAATAATTTACTGGATAATACTGATGTATTCATGGGTGGATGGATGGATGATTTATTTATACAGTGTGGGGATTATCTTCACATTTGCCTGGAAAAGTTATCTTCCCGCTGGGTTGCCGCTGGTTCTCTCAGGGGCTAGAGTATTTAAGCGGCTGATTTAAATGCTTCTCCCTCTTTTCTACCTCTCCTCGTAGGTACCCACATGGGTTAGAGACATTGTCACTCCCTTCTCGTGGGGGCTTCGGCCCCCCTCACTAGTAAGTGATCTTTATGTACGGAGGCTCCAGTCCTTTTATGTATGTATGTTTATGTACACTATTCTATTGTTTATATATCTTGTCATATTCCTGTGCTGTTATAAATATAAAATGCTTTGTCTCACAAACGTGTCGGAGTTTGTTATGTTTCTACTAGTTACGACTTTGTTGTAACCTTGAACCTTACAACAGTAACACATTTCTTCAAAGTCCGAGAAAAACATTGAATGTTGATAGCATTAAATCCCCGATTAAAACAAAAAGGTAACCTTATCATAATTGAGATTTCGTGTCTATCAGTCTGTAACTGAAACTACGTTACTGCTTACATCACAATACCCTAAGGAATTTTGTAAGATTATCAGTAATTTATATTCAGAATCATTAATACAGAGAATCGAATTAATCATATCGATAAGATTTATGAATGCGTTCGTCGACTGGTGCAAACACGCTGGTGGCTGATGAGGCCTATGCAAGATAGGCAGGACCTGTCACAGTAATTGCAAAAGATCTGATAAGTTGTTGATTTCGCTAGAGTGTTTCGGTTTTTCCATAGCTGCCACTTTTTCTTTATGTTAAATCTACTGCTACTTTCGGAAGGGTGTCTTTTTAACAGTGTCGTTATAATCTCTTTCACAGAACTCATTGGGGATCGTTGGATAATCTTTAAGAACCAATGCTTTTGTCTTCTGACAACTTAATTTTCTTGGAGTAATGGTGATAACAGGGTTTTCTTTTCGTCGGTAGGAAATGTTGATAGTACGCATCGTCTCGGTAGTTTCTCGTCCTTTGGTCAGTGTGCTATTGTACCCGCCTTTTAACGTATGCTGATACAATGCCTTAGAAGTGAGCTGGTTGTAGAGTTCTGTGATAAGTGGGCCGTGGTTTGGGCTTGGTAATGAGAGCTTGGTGTTTTTACGTCTCTCCTCCAGTGCTGCTATGCAATAAGAAAGCCCTGTTTTGGGGCTAAGTGATGAATGAAGTTTAGGGACCGCTATTTACGCGACTACCCTCATTGAGTGCTCCGTGATAAGTAAAGTTTTTGGTATTGGCGCCAACATCGTATGTTGGCGATTCGCCCCCTAGTGACAGGGGGAGATAATTAACTAAGGAATTTCCAATAACACCGCTGTTTAAGCAATATGGCGTCATTGAATTTCGATGTTTCGTGATAGTCGATTCAATTTATGTTGAGGATGATGGGCGGATTTGGGTGTTGAAAGTGTAGTCGAGTGGGACGAAAGGGTCCGAACGTCCCTGATGATAAGCGTCCTCCATTCTTTATTTGTTCCGTCGCTGCCGGAATTTGTAGATCTGTCGCCGTGAAAGGGTGGAACAAACCGTTTTAAGACCATCGGTTATTTGCATGTGTGAGCAAATAGCAGAATTAAAAGCAAGCCACTTGAACGGAGGGCAGTGCGGATTTATAAGCGAGACGACTTGGACGACGGATTTATGAGCGAGAAGACTTGGATGGTGGATTTGTTCGTTGAATTAATTTCTACAAGGAACAGAGGAAATGTGGTAGACGAACAGGTGGGTTTAAAATGACGAGGATAATAGGCGATGAGCGGAAATAAGTGGCAAACCCCATCGTTGTGGAAAAAGAAAAACACAAGCCGGACCAGTTCATTCACAAAATAGCAAAATGTAATTGTTGTTTAAAACTCTTAATGTCCTATACCGTCTTATTCAGCCCAGACAGAAGTCACATTCATTTTCCTAATCTACCCCAAACGATAGCCTTTGTTTAAATGTAATATTATTTATATTTAGCAGTCTTTGATTTATGGGAAATAACAGGTAACTTTAAATGAAAAGGCCTTTTTTAGCCATGAATATAAATCCTTATAGGAATGGGGATCTGGACTTAGAAATTTCTCAACAGGATGTTAAGAGTTAAAGATAGGACATTTTGATGCGTTGTTGTCGCAGTAGACGACAAGGACAAGGTTGTCGCCAGTCACCAGCTGAAAGGAGAGTAGCACAGTCAGATGTAGATCGTGAGTGTTGCAAACGTACATTACAACCTGGAATCAACAGTTACGGAGCCGGAAGAAAAACCAAAAGGATACGCTATGTTGTGAGAGGAGGAAAATGAAGATAGGCTAAAACCATACCGAGTCATAGCACAAATGGATAAGAACTAAAAAAAACATGGTGGTGGTAACGGAAGGCACAGTGAACAAAATAAGTGAGGCAACATGGTAAGTAATAGAAAATAACCCATCGTTACAAAAAACAAAAAACAAACACTAGGTTTCACATATATGCAGAAGATAAACGTAATGTTTAAGAAACTGGGGTCTAAATAGTATCAGCTTAATCATGAATGAATGCATTCATTATGAGGATTATAAAAAAGTATTCTAAGGTTTGCCACCAATAAGGATTGAACTCATGACCTCTGGTTTACGAGATCATCACTCTAACCACTGAGCCATGGTGGCTTGTTTTAATTAATCTCCAACTACATATGAAGTAATGCATTCATTATGAAGACTAGAAAAATGTATTCTAAGCTTTTGGCACCAATGAGGATTGAACTCATGACCTCTGGTTTACGAGACCAGCGCTCTAACCACTGAGCCATGGTGGCTTGTTTTAACTCTTCTCCAACTACATATGAAGTAATGCATTCATTATGAAGACTAGAAAAATGTATTCTAAGCTTTTGCCACCAATGAGGATTGAACTCATGACCTCTGGTTTACGAGACCAGCGCTCTAACCACTGAGCCATGGTGGCTTGTTTAACTCTTCTCCAACTACATATGAAGTAATGCATTCATTATGAAGACTAGAAAAATGTATTCTAAGCTTTTGCCACCAATGAGGATTGAACTCATGACCTCTGGTTTACGAGACCAGCGCTCTAACCACTGAGCCATGGTGGCTTGTTTTAACTCTTCTCCAACTACATATGAAGTAATGCATTCATTATGAAGACTAGAAAAATGTATTCTAAGCTTTTGCCACCAATGAGGATTGAACTCATGACCTCTGGTTTACGAGACCAGCGCTCTAACCACTGAGCCATGGTGGCTTGTTTTAACTCTTCTCCAACTACATATGAAGTAATGCATTCATTATGAAGACTAGAAAAATGTATTCTAAGCTTTTGCCACCAATGAGGATTGAACTCATGACCTCTGGTTTACGAGACCAGCGCTCTAACCACTGAGCCATGGTGGCTTGTTTTAACTCTTCTCCAACTACATATGAAGTAATGCATTCATTATGAAGACTAGAAAAATGTATTCTAAGCTTTTGCCACCAATGAGGATTGAACTCATGACCTCTGGTTTACGAGACCAGCGCTCTAACCACTGAGCCATGGTGGCTTTTTTAACTCTTCTCCAACTACATATGAAGTAATGCATTCATTATGAAGACTAGAAAAATGTATTCTAAGCTTTTGCCACCAATGAGGATTGAACTCATGACCTCTGGTTTACGAGACCAGCGCTCTAACCACTGAGCCATGGTGGCTTGTTTTAACTCTTCTCCAACTACATATGAAGTAATGCATTCATTATGAAGACTAGAAAAATGTATTCTAAGCTTTTGCCACCAATGAGGATTGAACTCATGACCTCTGGTTTACGAGACCAGCGCTCTAACCACTGAGCCATGGTGGCTTGTTTTAACTCTTCTCCAACTACATATGAAGTAATGCATTCATTATGAAGACTAGAAAAATGTATTCTAAGCTTTTGCCACCAATGAGGATTGAACTCATGACCTCTGGTTTACGAGACCAGCGCTCTAACCACTGAGCCATGGTGGCTTGTTTTAACTCTTCTCCAACTACATATGAAGTAATGCATTCATTATGAAGACTAGAAAAATGTATTCTAAGCTTTTGCCACCAATGAGGATTGAACTCATGACCTCTGGTTTACGAGACCAGCGCTCTAACCACTGAGCCATGGTGGCTTGTTTTAACTCTTCTCCAACTACATATGAAGTAATGCATTCATTATGAAGACTAGAAAAATGTATTCTAAGCTTTTGCCACCAATGAGGATTGAACTCATGACCTCTGGTTTACGAGACCAGCGCTCTAACCACTGAGCCATGGTGGCTTGTTTTAACTCTTCTCCAACTACATATGAAGTAATGCATTCATTATGAAGACTAGAAAAATGTATTCTAAGCTTTTGCCACCAATGAGGATTGAACTCATGACCTCTGGTTTACGAGACCAGCGCTCTAACCACTGAGCCATGGTGGCTTGTTTTAACTCTTCTCCAACTACATATGAAGTAATGCATTCATTATGAAGACTAGAAAAATGTATTCTAAGCTTTGCCACCAATGAGGATTGAACTCATGACCTCTGGTTTACGAGACCAGCGCTCTAACCACTGAGCCATGGTGGCTTGTTTTAACTCTTTCCAACTACATATGAAGTAATGCATTCATTATGAAGACTAGAAAAATGTATTCTAAGCTTTTGCCACCAATGAGGATTGAACTCATGACCTCTGGTTTACGAGACCAGCGCTCTAACCACTGAGCCATGGTGGCTTGTTTTAACTCTTCTCCAACTACATATGAAGTAATGCATTCATTATGAAGACTAGAAAAATGTATTCTAAGCTTTTGCCACCAATGAGGATTGAACTCATGACCTCTGGTTTACGAGACCAGCGCTCTAACCACTGAGCCATGGTGGCTTGTTTTAACTTTCCCAACTACATATGAAGTAATGCATTCATTATGAAGACTAGAAAAATGTATTCTAAGCTTTGCCACCAATGAGGATTGAACTCATGACCTCTGGTTTACGAGACCAGCGCTCTAACCACTGAGCCATGGTGGCTTGTTTTAACTCTTCTCCAACTACATATGAAGTAATGCATTCATTATGAAGACTAGAAAAATGTATTCTAAGCTTTTGCCACCAATGAGGATTGAACTCATGACCTCTGGTTTACGAGACCAGCGCTCTAACCACTGAGCCATGGTGGCTTGTTTTAACTCTTCTCCAACTACATATGAAGTAATGCATTCATTATGAAGACTAGAAAAATGTATTCTAAGCTTTTGCCACCAATGAGGATTGAACTCATGACCTCTGGTTTACGAGACCAGCGCTCTAACCACTGAGCCATGGTGGCTTGTTTTAACTCTTCTCCAACTACATATGAAGTAATGCATTCATTATGAAGACTAGAAAAATGTATTCTAAGCTTTTGCCACCAATGAGGATTGAACTCATGACCTCTGGTTTACGAGACCAGCGCTCTAACCACTGAGCCATGGTGGCTTGTTTTAACTCTTCTCCAACTACATATGAAGTAATGCATTCATTATGAAGACTAGAAAAATGTATTCTAAGCTTTTGCCACCAATGAGGATTGAACTCATGACCTCTGGTTTACGAGACCAGCGCTCTAACCACTGAGCCATGGTGGCTTGTTTTAACTCTTCTCCAACTACATATGAAGTAATGCATTCATTATGAAGACTAGAAAAATGTATTCTAAGCTTTTGCCACCAATGAGGATTGAACTCATGACCTCTGGTTTACGAGACCAGCGCTCTAACCACTGAGCCATGGTGGCTTGTTTTAACTCTTCTCCAACTACATATGAAGTAATGCATTCATTATGAAGACTAGAAAAATGTATTCTAAGCTTTTGCCACCAATGAGGATTGAACTCATGACCTCTGGTTTACGAGACCAGCGCTCTAACCACTGAGCCATGGTGGCTTGTTTTAACTCTTCTCCAACTACATATGAAGTAATGCATTCATTATGAAGACTAGAAAAATGTATTCTAAGCTTTTGCCACCAATGAGGATTGAACTCATGACCTCTGGTTTACGAGACCAGCGCTCTAACCACTGAGCCATGGTGGCTTGTTTTAACTCTTCTCCAACTACATATGAAGTAATGCATTCATTATGAAGACTAGAAAAATGTATTCTAAGCTTTTGCCACCAATGAGGATTGAACTCATGACCTCTGGTTTACGAGACCAGCGCTCTAACCACTGAGCCATGGTGGCTTGTTTTAACTCTTCTCCAACTACATATGAAGTAATGCATTCATTATGAAGACTAGAAAAATGTATTCTAAGCTTTTGCCACCAATGAGGATTGAACTCATGACCTCTGGTTTACGAGACCAGCGCTCTAACCACTGAGCCATGGTGGCTTGTTTTAACTCTTTCCAACTACATATGAAGTAATGCATTCATTATGAAGACTAGAAAAATGTATTCTAAGCTTTTGCCACCAATGAGGATTGAACTCATGACCTCTGGTTTACGAGACCAGCGCTCTAACCACTGAGCCATGGTGGCTTGTTTTAACTCTTCTCCAACTACATATGAAGTAATGCATTCATTATGAAGACTAGAAAAATGTATTCTAAGCTTTTGCCACCAATGAGGATTGAACTCATGACCTCTGGTTTACGAGACCAGCGCTCTAACCACTGAGCCATGGTGGCTTGTTTTAACTCTTCTCCAACTACATATGAAGTAATGCATTCATTATGAAGACTAGAAAAATGTATTCTAAGCTTTTGCCACCAATGAGGATTGAACTCATGACCTCTGGTTTACGAGACCAGCGCTCTAACCACTGAGCCATGGTGGCTTGTTTTAACTCTTCTCCAACTACATATGAAGTAATGCATTCATTATGAAGACTAGAAAAATGTATTCTAAGCTTTTGCCACCAATGAGGATTGAACTCATGACCTCTGGTTTACGAGACCAGCGCTCTAACCACTGAGCCATGGTGGCTTGTTTTAACTCTTCTCCAACTACATATGAAGTAATGCATTCATTATGAAGACTAGAAAAATGTATTCTAAGCTTTTGCCACCAATGAGGATTGAACTCATGACCTCTGGTTTACGAGACCAGCGCTCTAACCACTGAGCCATGGTGGCTTGTTTTAACTCTTCTCCAACTACATATGAAGTAATGCATTCATTATGAAGACTAGAAAAATGTATTCTAAGCTTTTGCCACCAATGAGGATTGAACTCATGACCTCTGGTTTACGAGACCAGCGCTCTAACCACTGAGCCATGGTGGCTTGTTTTAACTCTTCTCCAACTACATATGAAGTAATGCATTCATTATGAAGACTAGAAAAATGTATTCTAAGCTTTTGCCACCAATGAGGATTGAACTCATGACCTCTGGTTTACGAGACCAGCGCTCTAACCACTGAGCCATGGTGGCTTGTTTTAACTCTTCTCCAACTACATATGAAGTAATGCATTCATTATGAAGACTAGAAAAATGTATTCTAAGCTTTTGCCACCAATGAGGATTGAACTCATGACCTCTGGTTTACGAGACCAGCGCTCTAACCACTGAGCCATGGTGGCTTGTTTTAACTCTTCTCCAACTACATATGAAGTAATGCATTCATTATGAAGACTAGAAAAATGTATTCTAAGCTTTGCCACCAATGAGGATTGAACTCATGACCTCTGGTTTACGAGACCAGCGCTCTAACCACTGAGCCATGGTGGCTTGTTTTAACTCTTCTCCAACTACATATGAAGTAATGCATTCATTATGAAGACTAGAAAAATGTATTCTAAGCTTTTGCCACCAATGAGGATTGAACTCATGACCTCTGGTTTACGAGACCAGCGCTCTAACCACTGAGCCATGGTGGCTTGTTTTAACTCTTCTCCAACTACATATGAAGTAATGCATTCATTATGAAGACTAGAAAAATGTATTCTAAGCTTTTGCCACCAATGAGGATTGAACTCATGACCTCTGGTTTACGAGACCAGCGCTCTAACCACTGAGCCATGGTGGCTTGTTTTAACTCTTCTCCAACTACATATGAAGTAATGCATTCATTATGAAGACTAGAAAAATGTATTCTAAGCTTTGCCACCAATGAGGATTGAACTCATGACCTCTGGTTTACGAGACCAGCGCTCTAACCACTGAGCCATGGTGGCTTGTTTTAACTCTTCTCCAACTACATATGAAGTAATGCATTCATTATGAAGACTAGAAAAATGTATTCTAAGCTTTTGCCACCAATGAGGATTGAACTCATGACCTCTGGTTTACGAGACCAGCGCTCTAACCACTGAGCCATGGTGGCTTGTTTTAACTCTTCTCCAACTACATATGAAGTAATGCATTCATTATGAAGACTAGAAAAATGTTCTAAGCTTTTGCCACCAATGAGGATTGAACTCATGACCTCTGGTTTACGAGACCAGCGCTCTAACCACTGAGCCATGGTGGCTTGTTTTAACTCTTCTCCAACTACATATGAAGTAATGCATTCATTATGAAGACTAGAAAAATATTCTAAGCTTTTGCCACCAATGAGGATTGAACTCATGACCTCTGGTTTACGAGACCAGCGCTCTAACCACTGAGCCATGGTGGCTTGTTTTAACTCTTCTCCAACTACATATGAAGTAATGCATTCATTATGAAGACTAGAAAAATGTATTCTAAGCTTTTGCCACCAATGAGGATTGAACTCATGACCTCTGGTTTACGAGACCAGCGCTCTAACCACTGAGCCATGGTGGCTTGTTTTAACTCTTTCCAACTACATATGAAGTAATGCATTCATTATGAAGACTAGAAAAATGTATTCTAAGCTTTGCCACCAATGAGGATTGAACTCATGACCTCTGGTTT